>JAFBJT010108806.1:32465-90110 GCA_016785325.1 Chascanopsetta lugubris
CAAGAGACCCCACAAAAACACACACACACACACACACACACACACACACACACACACTAACTCCCCTCCCCTCTCCTCAGGCAGCGGCACCATTGACTTCGAGGAGTTCCTAGTCATGATGGTGCAACAGTTAAAGGAGGACCAGGCCGGGAAGAGCGAGGAGGAGCTCTCGGAGTGCTTCCGTATTTTTGACAAGTATGGCAATCACTGCGGACACATAGTGCATGGCCACACAGAGATATTCAATACTGCAAATATAACTACAAATGAACACTGTAGTATTATGAAGTTATTTTGTTTATATTTGCGGACTCTAATAACCTTTTGAAAATGATTAATATTGCATGTATATCTGAGCTATTATACTGCTCCTTAAAGCTGCACTGGTGATCATGCACTGGGAGGAAGGACACTGGGTCAATGGTCCCCCACCTCCCTCTGCTCTTGTTCCTACCAATACTGTCCACAATGGAAAAAGGCATGTCTGTGTTTTTGTAGTGCCCATTATGGCCACAAGGCTGCAGTGCACCACAAAAAGACTGACAGCAGAGTGCAGGGAGGATCACAACATTAAATCTGATAACTGGATTCAATGCTGCCATTAAATATTTCAATTTAAAGGTCAATTCTGTAGGAATTAGTTCAAATGTCTTAGTCAGACATGACATGTCAGACATGAAATATAGAATATTTCTATGATAATTATATTTTTATTCATGCACAGTCATCTATATGTAGATATGAGTGAATTACTGTTCTTATCGTATTGAGATTGGAATTTGGTTTCCTCTATGTAGGGATACACAGTATTGGTGGAGGAATTAAAGGTCCATTGTGTCGTATAGCATAAGTATATTGACATTTTATGGGTTTGTAATCGTCTGAATGTACAAAGTGATCTCATCTTAATGGGATGAGCCCTCAGTATTTATATCATTAGCAGGTCAGATCTTCAGAGGCCACCACGTGTTTTTATAGAACAGAACTTATCAGACACTTTCAATCCCATTTGAAATTATTATAAGTGTGCAAGTTTACCTTTAGATGTCACTGAATCCTACGCATTTAGAGTTTCCATTTTGTGAGTTTGACTGATCCCTCCCCTGTAGGAATGGAGATGGGTTCGTGGACCGTGAGGAGTTTGGAGAAATCCTCCATCTCACCGGAGAGCCAGTGACCGAGGAGGACATCGACGAGATGTTCGGAGAGTCGGACACAAACAAAGACGGAAAGATCGATTTTGATGGTGAGACTGAGACTGAGTGACAGAGGGTACAGATTTCATTAGCTGATTAGACCAGATCAAAGGAAGTCATGTCAATCAGTAGGAAGCTGTGTCTTTATAGTGAGCATCGATTACAACAATCAAACAACAAAAACAAAACAAAAACTTTAAAAGTGCAGTGTCTAAGATTTCGGTAAAATATTACAATACAATTACATACTGACATTTTCATGAGTTTATAATCACCTAAATGTTTTTTTCCATGACCCTTAAATGAGCCCATCAATGTATATTTACAGAGTGGACGTACTAAACATCCTTTGAGTTTTAATGACAACTGAAGTCTACCATAAGTTCTCCTCTATGCTCAGAAGAGTGAGGGTGAGGTGATGGATACAACATGCAACTTCACCCCTAGATGTCACAAAATCTTACACACTGTACCTTTAAGCTAAGCAATCAAACAGATAAATAGATCATTATAAAAACAGAATGTGAGAGGACAGACTGATTAATTGATTGATCAATTGATTGATTGATCAAATGGTTGGTTGGTTGGTTGGTTAGTCGATTGATTGATTGATTCCCTGTATGATAGAAACCAAGATTGTTCAAAAGTGTAAGGGAAATGGCAAAAAGCATATTCATAGATATACCGTCTGTGTGTGTGTGTGTGTGTGTGTGTGTGTGTGTGTGTGTGTGTGTGTGTGTGTGTGTGAGAGAGAGAGGTTAGGGTTAGGCAATTACTTACTGGAAATGCATTATGTCAATAATGTCTCACTATCTTAGAAGTATAAATGTGTGTCTGTGTACTTCCCGTCCCATCAGAGTGAGGCCATGTTTGAATAGTGGAGACATTTTGTAGGTTCCCATCATTAATGAGCTGTATGAGGGTTTAGGTGTGATTTTAGGGCTGGGGTCAGACTGAGGTTAAGGTTAGGGTAGAGTTAGGGCAATGTTATGCAACAGGTGGGGATGGTTGGTGTGTGTGGGGAGGGATCAAGGACTAGTCTTCTAAGCATCTATGTGAATTAGGAGGTCATGTCTATAGTTTAAAGGTGCAGTGCGCAGAATGAAGGGGATCTATTAACTGAAATATGATACAATATTTATAATCATGTCTTCATTACTCATCATCATATGATCATCTGAAACTGGGACTTGTTTGTGTTTGTTGTACCTTAGAATTTGTGTTGGAACAGGTCCTTATCTATGGAGGCTGCCATTTGGGACAAGCCAAACACTGACTTTCTCTATGTGTTAACATTATCTGATGATTCACATGCATGCAGAAGGGTACATGAGGTTATGGGAACTTCAGTCAGCTGTAACATGTAACTTCACCACTAGATGACACTAACTCCTTCACAGTCAATCTTATGACATGGGTAATTAGCCACGTGCCAATCTTATGTTAGGCAGACACCCAGAAGGTGATGGTGCCATGGATATATTAATTGAACAGGATGCAGCACCTCCCCTCAGACTTGCAGCATTTCTTCCCCAGTGGCCGCTCATGATACTGCAACAAAAAAGTCCCCAAGCAACCCACAAAGCATTTTCCCCATAAACCACAATGATAGTTTATACGCCTGTAAAACGACATACTGTATATCCATGGTTGGTGCACTGGACCTGATTAAAACATACTGTGTATACTGAGGACATACCACTCCACATCAAAGCTATCCAATTATTAGGAGGAGCTAGCAGCAATGTGTTGCGGTGCATGAAGAGCGATAGCAGTGAGGAATGGCCCGTCTGGTTATTTTGGTCCTATAAATCTCTTATGACAACATCACATGCATCTCTTGGGAATCTACTTTCCCAAAACATGGTCCAGCACAAATCAGTTACTACTGTTATATAATTACCGTAACAATTTTCTTTCCTTCTCTTGATTAAGTGTTGTTCTATTTAACCTCATAAAAGCTGAGTGTCGATCTAAACTGATGAAAGTCAGACTTCCATGAAACACAGGTTTTGTCAAACATGCGGCCCGCAGGCCGAAAGCGGCTCACCAGGGGGTCCAATCCGAAATTTTGAAAGAAAAGTATCTGAAATTTCAAATTCTTCCACTGGGGGTTGCACACAACTCTATGTGCCCCCTGAACTGAAATGACACCCCTGGTCTAACAGGTCTATTAAAGTGACAGTGGTGAGTCGTTTGATTGACAGCTGTCGTCTTTCGCTCTCTGTCCCTCCAGAGTTTCTGAAAATGATGGAAAACGTCCAGTAACGACACCAGCTCTACATTCCTGGGTGACCCCTCTCCATAGGAGAGAATGTAAAACAGCGCCACCTGATGGAAATCTGTGGGACAAACACGCTATGAGACCCTGATGGATGTAATGTAGTTTTCTGTGTCATCTAAAAGGACACAAGTGCCCCCCCTTCTTGTCATATGAGACTATGTCTATAAATATCCTTCTCAAACCTTTTAAGACGAAGACACTTTCCCCACCACCACCGCCGCTGCCTCCTCCACCATGACGCCCTGCCCCGTCTCCTTGCGTGGGGGGTTGGGGGGCACCCAGCTGTCCACCGGGGCAGCTGTCATGTCTCCAGAAATACTACACCACCCACCCAGGTTGCCCCCACCCCCTCCCCATCCCCTCTCTCCCTCCTTCCCCACCTCCCCCAACTGTCCTCAAATCTGAATCCTGTGCTTTTTGAATAAACCAACTCTTCTCCTCCATGCTCATTGTCAATGTTGGCCGATTCTTGTCTCGACTCCAACCGAATTGGTTCTAAGATCATGTGATCACCTCCGATACACGAACACACTTCGCCACACCCTCAACTACATCTTTTATACACCGACCTCAAACTAACTTCTATGCCTGACTTAAAAAAAAAAAAACTCACACCAACTTCCCTGTTGCCTCATTTAGCCCCATAGAAACGTTTCCATCGGTGGAAATTCTTGGTTTCGAGCTTAACCCTCTGCTGCTGATCTTCACTTAACCCCAACCCCAACCCCAACCCTAACCCTAACCCAAGTGCAGAAGCCAGTGCCCCCAGTTGGCCGTCCCCCAACCCCAATGTGAGAGGAGGTGAGGCCGAATCGTTAGAAGCCTGGGACGGACGAAGCAGAGGAGTTAATTCTGCCTTTGTAAAATGCGGCTCCCTCTCTCTACAGTATGTCGCCTGCAGGGCCCCAATGCACCACATCTTGGAGTCCCTCCCCCTTTTTCTGGCACAACAGCTCCTCTCCTCAGCATATATCCCCAGCGCCTCCTCTTCCTTCTCCTCCTCCTTCGCCTCCTCCTCTTCCTCCTCCTGCAGGAACCGCCTGCCATACAAGGAGCAGCCGGGTTGTGTTTCTCGGGCAGAGCGGCGGGCCCGGGTTACATCCCAGTTCCCTCTCTCGGCCCTAAAATCTGCTTGCTATTCAGGGCGAGGCTAAAGTGTGGGGTGGGGGGGGGTCTGGGGGGGTTGAGATTCAACCCAGTGGTGTATTTTGCTCGGTTTTGAGTTGCACGTCTGATTGGAATGCCATCATCACAAAACCTGTAACCTACTTTGAAATTGCTAAGCCCCCCCGCCCCCACTGTCTTAAATTGACAAAGGCTAAATGGAAACAACAGTCTGAGTGAGGTGTAGTTTTATTGTTTCTTTAAAACTATGGCCGCACAACTATGGCCGATTGTCTTCGGGAATCATCACAGAGAAGTTTTAAAGGCTATTTCTTGGGGGTAAACCCAATTTAAGAAATTAATTCTTCTAAAACAACCTTTAATGATCTCTGTTTTAACCAACCAACTCCCTTAGCGTCCAAAATACCTCATGCACATGTTTTGTTTTTCCATCTAAATAAAATTCACCAACATTCATTTACCATATCCGCCCAATTTTCTACAACGACCTCCAAAAACCTGAATCGAAAACCCAATGATTCTACCTCCGCTGCATTCGTCACCTCACAATTTCAAGAAACGAGAAGCTTTCCCCTCCAAAATGTGATTGGCCTGCCCTAGCCCCAGAACCCTAAAAGTTCAGGATACTAAATCTGGAGGCCTGTGAGAGGCAGGGGGCGGGACCTGGCTCCCTCGTTTAAAGTGTGTGTGAACCAACACTTGACGTCTAGTCTCTCTGTCGGGCTGCACACGGATTGACCACTCCTTTGGGCTTTTCTTTTTATCCTTGGATATTGGGGGGAAGCTATAATTCACAAACATGGTAAGACAAGTCGGCTGTGCAAATGAGATGTTAGAGTGTTTCAAATGGGATCAAACTTTAGTCATTGCATCATAATGATGAGGACAAATCAATTTGGAAATTAACATCAATATTGATTATATTTGGGGCATTTTGGTGTGTTGAAAAATCTAGGGGGTCTGTTTACTCTTGTTGGAGCTTCAGATGTTAAAATAGCACTGTTGGATTTATTTCCAATTGTTGCATTTTAATACTTTCTATTTGCATTTCAGTTCAATGATAACCAATTAGCTGAAAGGTCATAGTTAGTCATCTTTGCCAAGTGCTTTAATTCCTAGTAGAGGGGTTCAGACTGGGCAGCAGGGTGGGTGCCAGCTGCAGATTCTGCTTGAGCAACAGATTCCCAGGGATTGGATGTCCGCAGGCCATATAGAGCGCGACCTAATGTGTTGAGCCTGAAATAGCCGCTCCAATTTGCACCCATGCGCAGGGGAACCTGAAGACATTCCGCATAACTACAGAGCTATTATAATCACATTTACAACACAGGAACTTAAGTGGAACACTGTTTTACGAGTAGTTTAGACCTGTAGTCCAAACTTTCAGATGTGCACCTCCACTATACTATACATTTTATCCAACTGTGCGCATCCTCAGTTGGATGCATCGGTTTTTACGCACAGGAATTACGCAGTGTTGTCACTGTGCGACAATGTGTATGACTCTCATTGTGACGTTTTTTCACCTGGACGGTGTGAATGAAACCTCTGGTGAATCATGAAGTGACGCCATGGCCTCTGTTTTCTTCCAGACTGACGCGCAACAAGAGGCCCGCTCATACCTGAGCGAGGAAATGCTGGCTGGTGAGTACAGATGAGAGTAACGCGTTACTCTGAGCAGGTAACGGATGCAAAGCAAGCCCGGTTGTTCACGACATTGATATCAAAATCTAATTAGATCCAAATGAGGTTCAAATGAACTAATCACATAAGATTTTAAGCATTTTTATGATCTAATATTACGCACGAATCCAATTAAGTTTGAGAATAGCAGACGCCCTACGTAAATGGGGATCAAGCATCCTACTTAGAATAATACTAGTGATGCATGGGTTAACCCCAGTCACGCACATCAAATAAAATGAAATAAAGTAAAATATAATCTACATTTGTCATAGTGAAACGTGGCCGTGTTTGACCCCGAAATCCTCTCGCCCAGAGTTCAAAGCCGCCTTCGACATGTTTGACACCGACGGTGGCGGTGACATCAGCACCAAGGAGTTGGGTACCGTGATGAGGATGCTGGGCCAGAACCCGACGAGAGAAGAGTTGGATGAGATCATCGAGGAGGTCGACGAGGATGGTGAGCACAGGGCGGACAGTGTATCTGTTATAACCACGTGAGCCTGGCTGCGCGCTGTGCGCATTTTTACGCACAGGAATTACGCACAAACCACAGCCCTATGAACAATTATCATCATAAACCAGAGTTTTCCTGGTTAGTTCTTCTTTAAATGACACCATGTAGATTTCATTTAGCTCCAGTGTTTCCTTTTCGATGTCGCTCGTGCGTACAGTTACGCGTAAAAGACGAGTGTGCCATGGCTGTGGTGGCGCAGGTGTGTGACTCTTGCTCACCTGTTACAATCTGGCCTCTCGATGACTCTCAGGTAGCGGTACCATCGACTTCGAGGAGTTCTTGGTCATGATGGTGAGGCTGCTAAAGGAGGACCAGGCCGGCAAGAGCGAGGAAGAGTTGGCGGAGTGCTTCCGCGTGTTCGACAAGTACGGACGGCCACGCTGTTTATTCACGCACTTGATCCTCGTCTGTCGCCAGAGACGCTTGAACACGTTTTAATCCTTTTGTCCAGGAACGGCGACGGCTACATCGACAGAGAGGAGTTCGCCCTCATCATCCGCAGCACCGGAGAGCCCATCACAGAGGATGAGATCGATGAGCTGATGAAGGATGGAGACAAGAACTCTGACGGCATGCTGGACTTTGACGGTATGTAGAGTGACGTGATGATGATGAGGAGGAGGGCGAGGAGGATCAACAACTGTTGTGGTAGTAACTACAAACCTTTTTTGTTCCCTTTCCCAGAATTCCTCAAGATGATGGAGAATGTGCAGTAAAACTAGAAAGACTCATGGACATTCCTCCTCCTCCCCCCACAATGAACACACACTACCCTACACCCCCTTACCCGCGCGCGCGCACACACACACACACACACACACACACACACTCAGTCACCCTTTTCCTTGCCATGTCCACCTGGTTCACTGCCTCTCGTTTCCATCGTCATAGACATCCTCAACAGACAGCTAGGGTACCCAGCTGGGGGTGGAGGGGTGGGGGAGGGCGCTGGCTGCGGCTCACACTGATCCCAGCTCCTTTGCAGATGGCGTTCGGATGCTGCGCTGACTCTGTGCTGCGTGACAAGACGGCAAGGCTATGATGGGAGGGGAGCTCGCACCCTCCCCTCCCACCTCCTGCACACAACCTTCTACGTGACACCTGTGGCCTCACCCTGTCCCCACCACCCTCCCTGCTCTGCTGGTAAAGCTCTGATCTAGATGTAGTCTGGATCGAGCGGCGGCCTGTTACCTGCTGCTTAGACCAACTCATTCAACCACTTCACTGTACAAAGAAGTCAATTGCTTGAACGGAATAAATGAACTAACCACATGCCCTCTTGTAGTTGGTCTGTCATATTTACGGTCTGTGTAAAATAAAATAAATAAGAAAAGTTTTGTTTTGAGGAATATCAATAAAATCAGTTTGTTTCTTCTTTTGTCCATTTCTGTTTGAACCACAGTTTTGTATTGTATCAGCTGATTCTGTGGCAAACACAGGTCCACTCTGTTGGTAGATAAATTACAGTGTAAGTACATGTATAATGTAGGAAAGGAAGAGTGGCCTGAAAACAAAACCTCATGAAGAGAGAGTTGATTTCTGATGCCACTGCTGACCCTTAAATGTGCAGGCATCCATTTTCAATTCTCAATATCCTCACTAGTGATGTGTCATGCGCACAAGATACGGCTCTAAGTCAGGGCTTTGTAGTGAATCAGAAGAGCCGTCTCTAACTCAATGGGAGTCGGCTTTTTTTTCCTTTTGTTGCTCGGCTCTCAGTCACTCAGCTCAGCTCATGGCAGAACTTTGTTTTAATGGACAGCGTGGCAGCCCTGCAGACGCTATACGCTGTACTGGAGGTGAGATGTTATCTTGAGGAGCCCCTCATCCAACGAGCAGATGACCCACTGAGCTGGTGGCAGGCCAAGGACTCAGTCCTCCCCACCTGGTGAAGGGAGGGGAGACTGTGTATTGTGGCAAGTTCTGTTCCATCTGAGAGAATCTTCTCAAAAACCTGCCAAAATGTCAACCTGTGCTGAGAACATTACTACTGTTTGAAATCAGAGTTTGGTTGTTTCTGTGGGTTTGTGTGCAGTGTTTTGTTTATCTTTTTTGTGTGCAAAAAACATTTGATTAAAACATTAAACAAAAGTAAGAATGCCTGCTTTTGTAACAGAACAAATGCACAAAATGAGGCAATTGTGAGGCCTTTTATAAAAACACTGAATGCAAAAGGATTTATCAATACACAAATCATTTATATTTGCCAGGTAAAGCTAAAATACGAAGCTACAAAAATACTAAATTAGGAGCTGTTTGGGAGCCGAAAGAGGCGGCTCCTTTTGGAGCTGTGCCAAAAAGAACCACCTCTCTGAAAAGAGCATAACTTCCCATCACTAATCCTCACTGATGGAAAAGATGCTGTAAGATTTGATGACATCTAGAGGTGAAGTTGCATGTTGTATCCATCACCTCACCCTCACCCCTCTGGGCGTGCAGGAGAACCTATGGTAGACTTCAGTTGTCAATAAAACTCAAAAGATGCTTAGTACGTCCACTCTGGTCAACTGTAAAAACATGGCGACTCTCGTAGACAGGACCTGCTCTTCAGGTAAATATACATTAATGGGCTCTTTTGAGGTCAATAGAAAAAATTAAAACATTTAGGTGATTATGAATTTATGAAAATGTCAGTATGGATTTGTTTTGTAATATTTTTTAAGAAGTGAATAAAATGACTGAACCACACTGCACCTTTAATCTATTATTTGAACTCTATTTGAATTTGGTGACAATTTCAAATGGGTCAATGGAAATGTCACATAACTTTCATCTTTAGATGATCAGTTTTAGGATTGCATGGAAACAGATCAACTACATCCAATGAATGATATTAAGGTTAACGGAAATCCAAATATATAAAGCTTACTTTATTCTAAACAGTATCAGATGGCATGGCAACACTGACAGCACATAATTAATGTCACACATAAGTAAAAGAATGTCACTGACTTCTCCCATAAAACAATGAAGCCTGAACACAGGTAAACGAACCAAACCAGCCTTTTTGTGTATATGGTACGTCCCGGGAAGGGCTTTAAGAGCCATAGTTGGCCTCGTCGAACGCTTTCCTGGCTCTCTTCAGCTCCTCGTTCATGGTCAGCAGGTCCTTGACTCTGGCGAACTTCCTCGGGTCCTTGCGGATGAGGAAGACGATGTCCTCTACCTGGACGCGTCCCTGGCGACCGATGGACATGGCCTTGTGAGTCATTTCCGTGATGAACTCGATCACCAGGTCCTCTAGAATGTCCACGGACTCTGTGTACGGGTTCTGGTCGTCCCCGAAGCCGTACATCATGCACCGAAGCTCCTTGGAGAAGAGCCGCTTCCTCTTTCCGTGGCCGGCGTCCACTCCGCAAGCGCCATCGTCCAAATCCTCGTCGAAGCCGGTCTCGTCCTCTTCGTCGGCCATTCTGCTGGTAAACACAAGGAGATACAGTCAGCACTTCTACTGTCTATATCTAAAATCAAAGCCGTTATAACATGTGGTAAATAAAAACCATTCAACCGAATAAGAAGAGCTACCTTTCCGGTGCGCCAGGGCAACACAACTCAGTATGTGTTGATTTCCGGTCGTTGCTTTAGATAGCGGAAGTAGTTGTAAGAGACGGAAGATCAAAACACTGCCCCAAGTGGTTATTTTCCTCAGACTGAATTGTTGCATCTCCAAGTTAGCACGTGATATTCAACAATGGTGACTCATCAGCACGACTGACAGTAGGTCGTTTCATTAACTCAGTATTCAACAGCATGTTTGTAAATGGAATCTATTTTTATATTAATCTCAATGTTCTTGTGTGGCTCACCACCTTGCAACAATTCTCATATTTGTGAATACATATTCACCGTGTGCTTAGCCTTGAGCTCACTGACCTGTTAGCCTCGAGCTAATACCAAGCTTTTCTTTTTACACTGTTGCTGTTCTGCCAAGTTTCAAAGAATGCAAACAAAGCCGAACTGTTTCCCAGTGTTTGCTGGTCCAGCTGCGGCGTAGCCCTGTAAAATTCTCAATTAGGAGCAAACGCGGGGGTAAACGTAGCCTGTTTGTGCAACGGTGTTGCTATCCGTCACAGCATAGTGACGTGTTACTGTAGTGGATGTAAACATGAGCTCAAATACAAACAGTGTGAATGTTGCAGCCCTGGTCTTCGCTTTACTGAGTACTGAGTCGTGTGTGTGAAAGTGTCCGATGAGATCAGCTCTGGTCTAATAGTAAACCGTGTGATACACTGTAAGAGTTTTGTTTCTTTAATGAAAGTCTGTGAAGTAATCTAAACAAAAAAGAAGTCCAATATTAGAAATATATACGTGACCCAGAGGGGCTATCTTAATGTCGAATTGAAGGAAGATATATGCCAATTCTCAGACAGCCTTATTTTTGTATATGTGACCTAAAGATGATAAACGACTCCTGTGAGTAATATCAGCAGGTTCGTCAGTCGAGTTTTGCACGTTGGCATCGTCACACGATGATGACATGTCTCTGCAGTAGTGTACCCTGTCACCAGTTGCAGACGGAAAGTGAGCTGGGGTGAAGCTCCTTTATATAGGCGTATTTGTTACTTGACGTTATGCAGCTCCAAGTAGCACGCTAGGGAATGGGCTAAATGCTCGATAGCACAATTAATAATCACACTACTGTCAAACTGCTCAACAACAGCCTGGTGAGTGCTTAGTATTACCAAACGCTGTTTCATGATTAGCGCCGTTGTTTTGTTGGTGTATGTGGGTATCAGTGAGTTGTTATTTTTATTAGCTCGACAGTTTAGCCGTGATTTTGCTAGCTACCTGACGTGATGATGAAACGTAAAGGACCAATGCGTAACATTTTAAGGGGGATGATCTTTAATTATCTTATTTAACAAATATTTGATTGTGTTTATAGTCATTTTTATGCATGTATTGTTGTTTTGTGACATTATGAGATTTAGTTATCTAGTTATATTAGTCTTCTCTCCAGAGGCCACTATGCTATACCACCATGTTTTTACAGTAGCCCAGAAATGACATGTTAACTGAAGGCAAACATGGTTTCTCCTACATGCTTGGAATGGAAGGAAGAGATGAGGTGTATCCAACCTCACCAGTAGACGTCATTAATTCCCACATGATGCACCTTTAATGTTCTTATTAAGCTAAAACCGCACTGTTGTTTGTTTTTTGTTTTTTTACTATTCCTTAAAGATACACTGTGTACGATTTGGTGACATCTACTGGTGAAGTTACATATTGTATCCATCACCTGGCCCTTCCCAGCATGCAGGAGAACCTGTGGCAGACCTCAGTTGTCATTATAGCTCAAACCATGTTCTGTACGTCCACTTTGGGCTATTGTAACAACATGGCGGCCCCCAAAGAGTGGACCGGCTCCTTTTAATATACATTAAAGGGATCATTTTAGGGCAATGTAAAAAGCAAAACATGCATTGGGATGATGATACATTTGTAAAAGTGTCTATAAAATTGTTTTGTAATTCTATTACTATAAATGGACGTGACAAAAATTTACCTAAAATGTCCACCATGTACCTTTAAAGCTATTTGCTTGCACATTATAAGTGACTTTGTCCCTCTCACCCTCATCACCCCTCGTCCATACTCTCTTGTGAAGCAGTCAGACATGGATGAAAACAGGGATGGGAGCAAGTCCAGTTTGGAGATGACCTCCACTCAGTAGCTGTGTGTGTGCGCCACACAGCTGACGCTGGCAGCCCCTTCATGGCGTGCCCTGTCCAGTTCCTCTGCAGGGGACTTTGCAATGTTGGATTAGTCCTCCTCTACTACGCCTTCTCCATCGGCATCACTTTCTATAACAAATGGCTGATGAAGGTAAGTCAAGCTGCAACCCCGGGTGTCTGCTCATTTTGTTTCGTCAGGCTGCATCATGATAGTTATCTATAATGTCATTTGTGTGAGACAGTGGTGCATGACCTCTCACAACTAGGCGGCATCTTGCCTGCGATGACCCCTTTGCGTTTCTCTCTCCCCCTCTCAGGGATTCCATTACCCCCTCTTCATGACGCTGGCTCACCTCACCATCATCTTCTGCCTGTCGGCCCAGACTCGGCGGGCCATTCAGGGCTGGACAGGGAAACCTCGCGTTAAGCTGAACTGGACAGATTACCTCATCAAGGTGGCCCCCACGGGTGAGAGTTCGGAGAAAAGAGACAGATAGCTCTTAATCATGTTCCCTGACTCAGTGAACATATGTTTGGGTAAAGTCCACAGTGATAGAAATATTATATAACAGCTTAGTTGTAGACTTTATCATTCCAGTACAGCTGTTAACATCACATATCATAACATTTGTTTGTGCATTTCAGCTATTCTGTTCACTTATCTCTTCATGATTCAGAGTTAGTAGTCACAAAATCTTTTTGTTTTCTAAAAGTCCTTCATCCTGTCTTTGTTCACCAGCTCTGGCCACAGCTCTTGATATTGGACTTTCCAACTGGAGCTTACTCTTTATCACCATCAGCTTGTAAGTCTGGACTTTAAAAAGTGAATATTACATAAGTAAGAACTGAGAAAATAACATTTCTAGTGTTTTATTAAATTCATTATTTTCTTGTGTCTCTTTACTTATATTATTCCCAGGTACACCATGACCAAATCCACAGCAGTGCTCTTTATCCTCTTCTTCTCCCTTGTATTTAAACTAGAAGAGCCAGTGAGTAAGAATTATTTTATTTACTTCAGAATCATTCATTTGCTCTACCTTTCATTATTTCATCATACCCAACCCTAATAGTTCTACATACTCTATATATACCCTCTTTCTGCCTTTCTGCCCTCTCTCAATCAGAACCCATTCCTGATCGTAGTGGTCTTGCTGATCGCCAGCGGTCTGTTTATGTTTACATATGAGTCGACCCAGTTCAACTTGGAAGGATTCATCATGGTGCTGCTGGCATCGTTCATCGGGGGGATTCGCTGGACCCTCACCCAGGTCCTGATGCAGAAGGCGGAGCTGGGTTGGTGTTGAGTATCTGTCAGATTTGAAAATGATAAAATTCCATTGAGCTGTTTTGGATATATTGAAACCAATTGAATTGTTTATGAACCTATTTCCCCCCTCGTTAATATGTTGTATATTCTAGGTCTTCAGAACCCCATAGATGCCATGTACCACCTTCAACCTCTCATGTTCCTTGGCCTTTTCCCCCTCTTCCTGTTTAATGAAGGTGAGATTCAATATCATGCAGCCCTGTGTCATCCCCTCTCTTCAGGAAAGGATGCAGTTGACTTATCTCCTCATCCTTGATTATAGAATTGAAGTTGCTTGTAAAGATACGATATGTGGACTTAAACAAGTGAATCAGTAATAGGTTTGAGGCCCTCTCTGCTTCGGAACTCTTTGAGGCATACATTCTACTTGGTTCCTACAAACATGATGCGGACACAGTAGATGCATATCTGCAGGGTGCACGTCTGCCATTTAAAGCTTCCATTCTATCATGTCCAAAAGTTTTCTGTTGGATCTGGTGAATGTGTTCAAGAAACCAAGCTTTTTGACATTGTGCATTATCCTCCTGAAAGTTCCATCACAAGATTGTCAAAGCAGGGGAGTCCCAACTAAGGCCCGTGGGCCAGCTGTGGTCCATAGTCCATTTTTATTTGGCCAGCAGCAAAGTCCAAGAATGCAATGTAATATTGTACATTAAAAGTTATGCTTGAGTTTATTGTACTTCTTAGTTTCAACACTAGGTGGAGCTACTGTTTCATTGATAGTAGGTCTTATTTTCAACCCATACCCACCACTACCTGCAAATTTATCACCAACAGATGGCAGTATTATACTGAACATGCATCATTTATTCATCTCAACTTTTCAGTTGTTTAACACATAAAATGTCACATTTAACTGTTCATCAAAACACAGCTGAATTGAAAATTAGATTCTAAGTAATTTTTGTTATTGCTGCGCCCCAAGCTTTCTAGTCACAAGGAGAGGTTGTGGGTCCCACAAGGGGTACAGGGGTACAGGAGCAGCATATAGTCACAAGCCTCAAGCGCCCTCTCGCGGCTGTAGACGGTAATATTTACTCCATGGCTCATGTTAGTCAGTATGAATTAACATTTTAAAACATTTTAAATTATATATATTTTGATATATAAATCACACCTGACTATAAGTAGCAGGACCAGCCAAACTCTGCCAAAAAGTGCAACTTATAGATCGAAAAATACGGTACAAGCATAAAAGTACATTAATATACATCAATTTCCCCTCAGGGATCAATGCAGTAATCAGGGGATCGTAAAACCTGTGGTTCTGTCGACAATGCTGCACAATCTTAGATGCCTCTGCTCTTATTTTTCATCTCGAGTAATCGCCGTAACAAGTAGCTGCAGATAAAATATTCCTGCTTTGTGTTTATCTTTTTTTCATGCACCAATAACTCGATCATAATGTTCTTAATGTGGTTTTCTGTGTTATGAGAGTGGGTGCGTAATCACAGCTCCCAGGCTGTGAGAATCTGATCGTGCCCTGCGATACTCGTGGCAATCCAGCTTCTCTCACAGATCTAACAGGGATAAAATGCTTCACTCTGATTTGTATTGCTTTGCTGCCAAAATCTACAGGTAAATTCTTGCAGGCTCAAGCAGCACTAACAATGTCTTTCACCACTGTTACGCAGCTTTTTCATGAGTCATGTGTCGATCCTCTCTCTACAGGGTTGAGCCTCTGTACCTCAGAAAAGTTGTTCCGTGTGACGGAGCTCTCACCTCTCCTTTACTCCATCTTCACGCTGAGTGTCGGAGGCTCCTTGGCCTTTGGTTTGGGCTTCTCGGAGTTCCTGCTCGTCTCCCGGACTTCCAGCCTCACTTTATCAATATCAGGGATCTTTAAGGTTTGTTTTCCATTCAATCTAGCACCCGCACTAACATCAGGGCTTTGACTCTAACTGGGATGGATTCAATTGGCATTCATTTGTGGGTCAAATGACTCGGGTACTTTTCAACTCCTGCTCAGCACAACACAACAGGTTCATGAAATAGAATACAATAAAATAGATGGGAATTGCCATGGGAGAAATTGTGGGGTTGTTGCATAAACACCCCAAAAGGGATGATACTATAATAATAATTATAATGATGATGATGATGATGATGATGATAAAAATAATGATGACAGTATTAGTAATTTAATGAGTAATTGGTGTTACATATACATGTTCCCATATCCCCAAACGATAAACAAGAACAAGAAACACAATGCAATCACCACCAACATCATTAGCAGCCGTGTTACTGCCAAAGAACTAAAGAATCAAATTTGTCAACATTTTCCTTCATAAGTTTAATGACTTTTCCTTTTTCTGTGGATTTCTGAGATTTTGCACTTTGTAAAGCCAGCCAAAGTGGTCTTGTTCAGGCCCATCTCACCCATAACTCATCCTGTTGCTCTCTGTTGTCTGGTTCTCCCACAGGAGGTGTGCACTCTGCTCTTGGCAGCATCTCTAATGGGAGACAAAATGAGTGCGCTCAACTGGCTGGGATTCACTGTGTGCCTGAGCGGCATTTCATTGCATGTAGGACTCAAGACATATTATTCAAAAAGTAAGTGTTTATCTTACTTTCAATCATAAGTAGCATGTGGATGCTGAGGCACTGATCTGATGAGCCTTGCAAGCATTTGTTGTAGCTGCAATCGCAAGTTTATTTATTATTCAGTTTTGTAACAACAGATTCATAGATTCAGAACTATTTGTACAGCCAATGCACAGCAAAATTAATGACAATAATTAATGTGGTGCGGGGTCTCTCTGATAAAAGCTCAGTGCTTGTCTGAATACTGCATGGAGGAGCAGTTTGGCCCATGAACCCCAGACACACGTCTCATAACAGCACTGTCTCCTCAATCCTGACAACAGGGGTGTTTAGAAAGCCCCCCCCCCCCCAATCCCCCAGTGGGGCCTGGGTGTTTGAATATATGTGGAATCATTTGTCTTTGACATATCAAATATACTAAATTATTCGTTTAAAAAAAAAAAAATCAGGTCATTAAAAATCTTAAAAGACTCCTGCTCCTCACTATAAAATACATTTCAAATTTCACTTGAGACATTTGAACACACCTAATTTAAATGAGAACATTAGTGTTATAGTCATCAACCCCAAAGTGACCGGCACTAGGGTTAAACTCTTGTATACAACAGCATTGTGCTCCAATCATGCTGAGTCTTAATTAACCACTAGTCGGAGATGTCCTCACTGCTGAGTGATTAACCAAACCTTATTGCTGAGGATGTGTGTGGTGGATGGATTGATCCCAAGGGAAATTCAAGCATCCAACAGAATACATTGCAAAACAAGTTAGTAAGGAGTACAATAAGAAATATTAAGTACAGAGTAATATGCAAAATCATATAATAGGTGCAATACACTAACTAATAGGTGTCAATACTGTTATAGATTAAATCAGACTGCAAAATGGCTCTGTGACAAACGTACATGAGTATTAAGTTACATACAATATGCCATAATTAAACAATACTATTATGGATGGTTATGGATTAAAGCAAACTGTACAAATTGAACCAGAAAACTGTAAATGGAACCAGATTATTAACATAATATAATTGTAACATTAAAGGTAGTTACATTGTGCAAAAATGACAGAGCTGTTGATGACAGTTAACAGATAACAGCTGTGTAGTTTTAGAATCTTCGTGTTCTGTACAGTTCCTGAGGCATAACTTGTGACAGTGAAGTGACATGCTGCTTGCACATGTAGGATGTTGGCGAGTATTAACCAAAAAGAAAATGATCACAACAATAAAGCCAATTGGTCTCCTGTTGGTCACCAGCTGACAGGTCATTTGTTAGCTGACTTGATTTCTGAGCAGTTATTCAGTTTTGCCTCTTTATTTAAGATCACTGCAATTTAAGAAATGCCACCAGGTCCTGGGACTGCTATGATGCACTGCTACTGAAATCATGATAAAGTTGGGTAGTCTCAATGAACAGCCTGTCCATTCATTGGTATTCAAAATGATTTTAAACCAAAGTAGAAAAATGGCCCTTTAATAAACGTGACCCTAACCCTAACCCACAAACTGTCTCTCACCTTTTCTGTCGTTACTATCAGATAAAGGCCCCACATTACGGCAGCTGAGCAGCAGGAGCCCGGAGCTGGAGTTACCGTTGCTCCAGCAGACCAGAGACAACGCGGAGATCTCCGCTGCTGATGGATTCAGCGACGAGGACGAGGAACAGGAAATCACTCTGCACTGACGATGCCATGTCTGGACTGCCATCGCGCCACACGCTGATCTATACCGCTATGGGACACTGCCACAAAAAGAGGGAACATCCCTTTTTTCTGCTCCTCAGTCGGACCGTCGGTGTCCACGGGCGGTAATCAGCTGTACACTAACTGACACAAGTTATGATGTTTCTGCCTTAGGGGGTGCTTCCGAAAATGTAGCTCATACATTCAAAGTGTCAAAGATTGATGTATGTGGAGGGGGGAGAGCTTTACAGCTTCAAATGATACTTTGACACCATGAATTGTAGATGGTCATTTTTCTTTTTCGATAGACCGTGGGAATATCCTCTGACTTTGTCAGACATCCTGTGCACTGCACACATTCCTGCGCAGAGAGGCAAACAGTTGAGTAAAAACTTAGTATTAATAACATTACAGCTCAACAACCTGAAGCCTTAAAGTTCCTTTTATGATTGTCCAACCGACAGTCCGAAACTCTTTCAAGGTCCAGCATGTTGGGATTGAGGGAGTCTGTTGAGAGACAAGTCTTATTATATTCATATCTTTCTTTTAATTTAGTTTGTTATCATCATCCGATCAATCAGTGTTGGGGTTTATTGGGCCAACAACAAGCATTCAAATGCAATTCAGTTTACTCTCCAGAGCCCAGAAAGCTCAAACGACACAATTGCTCAAAACCCTCTGTTCCCTAAAGGTATAGGTTCAAGTCCTTCACACTGAGTCTTTTAAAATGGCTCAAAAACGGATAATGATTAATACATTTTATCAGGCTCACCTAATGCCCAGTGGTTTGAGCAATCGCCTCTGGAAGCAAAGGTCACTGGTTCGAATCCCACTCGGGCCCTGCTGCGGTGTCACTGGCCCTGACACTGATAACCCCAAAAAAGGCCCTATGCGTACTGGTAGAAATACCCCGCGACCCAGAATACTGGATACGCAGTAGAAGATGTCATGACATGACCTAATGCCCTAAATATGACCACATTTTGATCATTAATTAATCTGTCGATTTTTTTATTAATGGGAGAAAAAGACAGAAATCTCTTTAAAACAACTTGTAAATGAAAAAATATTGTTCGGAGTCTCTTTTAGTTGTCAACTATTTTAATATTAAGTTGTAATTGGATAATATGGATTCAGTTAATTCATTGTTTCAGCCTGATATCTGTTCCCTTAACTATTAAAAAGAAAGGAGAGTGGATGTATACTTGATGACCTGACCTTGAGTCTGATGGTATGAGGTTCCTCTCAGTGTGCGTCCTAATACGGGTCCATGTCATAAAGTGGTTATGAATCCAACAGAACTCACACACACACAGAGCTGCAGGTATGGAGACAATACAGGTAGTAATCACAAATGGTTCCCAGTAATGTCCATCAACTGTACCACAATGTGCCTTGTTCATTTTTTAAAGAGCTATTTTCAGAATCTATCATCATTTAAATCTGTGATTATGTAGCTTCAGTTTTAAGCCATTTGAGAAAGTGGAAGTCTTCGAATGTTTCTTTATATGATTTTCTGTACAAATGCAGCGTGGATGCAAAGAAGTGAAAAATTAAGTTAATACTATGGAATATTTTAAATTCCAGAATAAATGTCTGATGACTAATGTGTGAGACACCTGGAAATGTCTTTTCCCATTCTTTCACTTGAGCTTTTAAGAATTGTGTTCATGTCCATTCATTTGCTAACGCTAGCTATCATTGAGGAAACAGAACTCATGTACACTTGGTCTCCTATAGGGGGCAGCAAACCTGTCTGATCTCAGCTGCTGAGGATCAAATTCATCATAGTCACAGTAATCATAGGTGGCTCTTGTCTCCTCCACACACAGTCAATTCTACAATTTCATTTGGCAGATGCGTTTATCCAAGGTGACATTTGAGTGCAGGAACCCTGATATTTTCTCAGTGTATTTCCCTTGTCATGTTATGGTTACCATGGTTACTGATGAACCAGTGGGGACAGGAAAGGGAGGGGGGGCATTTAAGGGGGGAACATTATCCCAACTCTTTATGTTTCTAATTGAGCTAATCATGGCCTTTAAGTATCTCAAATGTATATTTGAAGAGGGATTCTATACATCGAACATGTACCTTCATGAATCCACTCAACACTTCTGGCTCATTTGGTTTGAGTTACAGCAGCAATGCAGTGTAGCATTGAATCAATCAGTCTGTGGCACTGCTGAGGTGATAATGAAACCCAGCGTGATTTGACAGCATCTTTCATCCGCAGTGTTATTTTAATCCTCTTTGCAGCATCTGTCATGAGTTAGACAAGTCATAAACACACCCACTGGCTCTGGAGCTGTGCTCTCGCTCGGGCTCACTGGGACATTATTTGTAAATCTAACTGAGGGACTCAGACTCACTCAAGACATTTGCATTCTCACAAACAGCCTCTCTGCAGAAAGCCAGGAGACTAAGGAGTTCAGAGCATGTCTGAAAGCAGCTCAGATACACACATATCAATGTGTGTGAGACCGGGGAATTGTTACAACAACTCATGTAATTAGGAGAGTTAAGGCTCCAATATAAACCTACGAGAAACAATTGAAATAATAGTATAGTAAACGTATTCTGTAGGAACATTACGTATGTGCAATGTTTATGTTCTATAAAACAGTAAATGCAGAATATGTGCATTGTGGATAAGTGCTAATTAAATGCAGACATGTGCTGTGAAGTCTTGCAGTAAGAAATAATTGCAACGATGTGTTCTATAGAAAGGAGTGCAGATACACAACACAGGAGTGTGAGGGTCGTCATTAAAACTTGAAACCTCTATACGGCCTTTGCATTAATAAACATTTGATTGTTGATGTATTTGC
The DNA here is from genome assembly GCA_016785325.1 of Chascanopsetta lugubris. Classification (NCBI taxonomy): domain Eukaryota; kingdom Metazoa; phylum Chordata; class Actinopteri; order Pleuronectiformes; family Bothidae; genus Chascanopsetta; species Chascanopsetta lugubris. The sequence goes on from JAFBJT010108806.1 coordinate 53,341, forward strand.
AGAGGATCATTGTTGTTGGAGAGGCCATTGGTGCTTTGTGAACATGAGCCTTCATCAGCCATTCGTCAAAACCACAATCACAATCTGGTTTTGATGCCAAGAAGGAATTTGCTGTGTTGTATTTGTGTAAGCATGAATAGAAAAACAGGGAGTGGAATGAAAGGAGTGGAACAATGATACATTAAGTATGTCATGTTATTACTATTATTAATATCATTATTGTTATTGTTGTTATTATTACTAGCCTACTACTACTCATAATAATGGTCATACAAATATTAGTATTATATTATATTATTTTCAGGAGATAATCTAGGTTTCATGATGCACCTGGATGACCTACCTGTGCACTGACCACGACCACACATAAACACAGCTGAGTGTGGGTCACACTTGGTCTTGACTGTTGTCCGCAGGATTGAATGTTTGCTGTGCCGAGGTTGTACCGGAGTGAGGAGCGGCACCACGCCCCGCTCGCAGCGGCAGGAGGGCCCTGCTTCTCGGGTTTCAGCCCTGAAGAGGAGGTGCCGTAGTCCTCGGAGAACCAGGTGTCGGTGGATTGGACAGCTGGCCTCAGATGAGAGGAGCTCCTCAGGCATGTCGGTGCTGCTAAGCGGAGCCTGTGTGGAGGAATAACGCGGAGTCACATCACAGACAGGTAAGAGCTCACATGGCGGAGTAAAGTAGTTCCCTCTCTGTTCGCTTCAGTGTGTGTTATAGTTTGAGCTAAAACAGTGTAGTCTGTGATTTCATCATTCATAACCTAAAAACAACAACAGGAAACGTCCGCTAACTGACACAGGTAAAGGTGTTGCGGACCTTCGTATCTGCGAAATATGTAAAAATAAATCAAAGTAGAACTAGCATCAATCAATATCAGTTTAATCATCATTTATTTATGTTTTCGCTTTGTATGTTATGTTTAGGAAGTGCATAGTTCACATAAGCATCGTGCACTTATACCTACTGTCTCAATAAACATGTTAATGACTCGACAAGTTAAAGCAATTTTAGAATAGTGTATTAATAGCTTTATGCTAATGTGCCCTGTTAGCTAAGGCCTCTGTAAATCTTATCCGTTTTCAATTGGTAATTGATTTTGCTCTTTGGTTTAATATTTATAAAAGATTCAAAAATGTGCATTGTGTAATGTTAATGTTAGCAACATATACGTCTCCAATTTAAACATATATAAACAATATTCATAAATAAACAGCTATAAACAAATAATGTAAAACAGCAACAGCAATTTGCCAATATGCTACATTATTAGCATTCTCAGCCTCAACAGCATCTTCAGCAGCAGATGATAACGAGTTGTAGTTGTATACAGCTAACAGAGCATTTAAATGATTCTGAAGGTGCAAGTGTGTAAGATTTAGGTGACATTATGTCCATTAATATTGGTATACATGGAATTTAAAACTTCAAATATAATGTTTGTGTGTGTGCATAATCATCTGATAGTGTCTGATTTGTTGCTGTCATGACCCCAGAATGTATGTCCGTACATGTCAGGAGCAGGTCTTCTGTCTGGAGGCCTACATGCATGTAGCACCATGTTATTACTGAGCCCACAATGGACAAGCGAAATGCCATTTCAGTCATTATCCATACTGGATGACTTCTCTTATGTGAATGGTGAAGATGAGGTATGCAAACCACTAGTTAGCATTATATCTTACACACTTCTTTTCAATTATTTTTTCGGGTTGTTAGTCCTTCACATATGATGACATATGTCAAATATTTTACTAAAATAATCTGTTTTCACTGTTTTCCCGCAGATCAACATATACTTGTTGATTTGTGTACTTTGTATATTCCACATAATTACATACACTCACATCCATTACTCAGAACCTAATTGCACTGTTTTAATGTAATTTTGGAGATTTCTAATATTCATGACTCACTTCGTACGTTTTAACATCCCTAATTGTTATATTTGTGTGTGCCATGTAAGAAAATCCTTAATTTAGCTAAATGTACCTAATCTTTACACTTTTGAGCTGAACTCATAATGATACATTTAATGCTCATATATCTTCTGATCCCTCATCCACAGGCCACTTGGACTCTGACTGGGTTAACTAGAGTTCAGGCCTTTCTGTGCCACACATTGTTTCTGGGTGAGATCAGTATAAGACCAGTAAAGGCACTGATTGTGTTGACACCACTTGAGTCTCAGTATAGGAATATAATCTGCAGAATAACAGCAACAACAACAACAAAAATCACATTTGATATTGTATTTTCATGGTTAGACCCATACATGTCAGAGATAGAAGTGAAGTCAAAATGTGTTTACTTATGCATAGAGGAGAAGTGATGCTTGGTTTGGCACAGTAACAACAACATTGCCCTAACATGGTGATTATGTGTCTTCTGTATATACTATGCTGACAGCTATAAATCCTAAATCAAACACAGTTTCTCTGTTTTTTTTATTGCTTAGATAACTTAAATAAATCAAATCAATAATAATCCAGAATCCGGAAACAGGGTCAGAGGCTAAGGAAACTCCATAATCCTCTCTGCAAGTTGAATCTACGGGCATTGCATAATGCTCCCACAGGAGGCAGGCAGACAGGTATGCGTGACATATATGACTCAAGTATAAATTCCAACTTGGCAACATTCAGGCATGCAGCTACATGTGGAACATACAAAAAGAGCAATCTGGTCACGTCGTGCGCTTCACATGTCAGGTGGACTGAGTCGCCTCTGGGCAGCCAGGGAATGTTCTCTTGGAAGTGTCTTCAGTGGTGGCCTGACTTGTTACGATGTGTTTCTAGAAGGCAGGTGGAAAGCTCTGGCTGGAAGTTAGGACAATGAGAACGAAAGTAATATTAAATAGCAAATCTGGGTTTGGAATTGAATTAGATATTGCAGATTTCACGTTTTTATCAACATATGTCTCATAGATTAAAGGGGTCATACATGGTCCATGTGTCATTCAGTGTTTCCCAGTTCACCTGAGACCCCAAAGTGGGAAAATGAAAAAAAGAAAAAAGATTTGTCATTGTTTTTCATCCGATCCAAAAGCTAATTAAGAGTTCATGATTTGGATTTTTTTTATTTAGTTTTTGTTTTTGTCTGATTTAATACTAAGATACAAAAATATGAATTCCAAATAGTTAAATAATTAATTGATCATTGATTTTCCTGACTAGATTCATTATTAGTCATTTACTAGATGTCATTATGTTTCTTTTGAGTGATTTACATCATGGATTAGAGCACAATGCCTGCTATAAAGGTCTAGTGTGCAAGATTGAGGTAGTATTCATTTGGCAGAAAATCAGTGCACTGATGTTTGTATAATTATGATTGAATGAGTAGTTTTTAAAATTTTCATTTTATATCAGGGTTGGACCCTCACTGTGGAGGCTGCCATTTTATTTCCCGTTGCCGAGAATGGACATGGCGTTAAATAAAGGCTCCCCTATATATGTGTGTTCTCCTGCATGCTTAAAAGATAACCATGGGCTAAGGAGTCTACAGCTGAAACACTAAACTTCACCACTAGATGTCACTAAATCCCTCACACTGTGTCACACTTTTTTGATTTTTGATCGTATCAGTGCAAAACAATTCCTGTGGCACAAAGTTTGGACCCATCTCTCATGGCTTCATGTCTGCAGTCCAACCCTATTTAATCTTTGATCTTGCTCTCCCACCTTCCCGTCATCATTTCCACGGTCTCTTATTGAAACGCTCCTGAATTCTCACTTACCGGTACTCTTAACTCAGAGTTGTAAGTAGTTCTAATTACTTGTCTGGAGCACAGCTGCTGTTAGAGTGCCTGCCGCGAGCGCTCTGTTAATCACAGCTTTGTGTCGTCTGTTCTCAATGGAACAGCCATCGTATTCACACAGAACAATGTCCAAGTTTATGCTCTTGTTTTGGAAAGTTCACCTGCCCACACAAGTTACATTTGTTTTCTTACAGTTCTTGACTGTGTTTAAAGATTGCATTTATTCTCATTTTGACAGAGTCAAGTTTATCACCACATGGTAAAATCCCATAATAAGGAGAGAAAGCCGTCGTTGTTGTTTTGTCCATCAGTACGCTTTGTCCACCTGAGACAGTGGTGTGTTAGTTTTACGACCTCTTGAAGTGCTGCTCATGTCATTAGCTGAGTGAAGCTTGATGGTCTGTAATTTTACTAAGCATCAGTAGTTGGAGCCACTCATAAAAAGAGTTCCCATGGGAAAATTAGTCTGGTGGAACCAGGTTTCACCAAAAGAAATTCTATCTTTTATTCATTTATTTTACCTTTAAAAAACGATTTTCTGCCGTTGTGTGATGAAAGTCTCTCAAAAGCCTATAATCTTATTTTGCCAAAATGCAAAATGTGTGTACTATTCAACATTTTGTTAATTTGTCAGAAAAAATGAAAATGTTGCATGTTGCCATACTCTGATGTATGAAAAAGAAAAATATCCATAGTCAATAATCCTAATTCCTGCAGATTATTTTGATCAATGAGTTATATGGGTTTTCACACACCAGACAGCCCCTTTTATAAGCATCAATGATAGTTCCTAATATACAGTGTATAGGATTAAGGGACCTGTAGTGATGAAGTTGTACTCATCCTTGCCTTCCAAGCATGGATGAGAGTCGGTGGTGAGTTATTATCAAAACTCAATAGCCATTTAGTCTGTCCATTTGTCGAGGGTCGTGAAAATAAGTCATAAGAATATTAATGCCATTGTTTTATTACATCTCTGCCAATAGAAATAGAAATTATTTCATCTAAATGTTACACACTGAGCCTTTAAAGTCTAACCTACACATGAAATGGCCAATAATATCAATAGCTACAAGCCTTTTAACGTCAGCGTCATTTTAAAAAAACATAGTAGTAACAGTTGTCATGAATTTGACTCTGCAATAGTGCCAGTATAAAGTGTGAAGTATATACATTAACAAATCAATCCCTCTGTTTTCATGCTTTGCAGACTCCACCTGCCTCATGTCTCCTCACCTCCTCCCTTCATCTTCATCATTGCCATCATCATCTCTGTGGCTAATGCTGTGTTTGCTGCTTAGTAGTCTACTGCTGCTGTCACCTGGGGTCCATGGGCAAGGTAGAGCAACTTCTGTGTCTCATCACATCATTTGTTTACATCAGAAAGGTCAGTTTCAGAGTTGTTGAGATTATTTCAAATGAGTCTTTTAACATATTCACTCAACAAGCACTTTCAGTTCCTTCTAATGGAATTCGCGGGGCTTGTTTCTGGATTAGGCCAAGAAATTCTTGAACTGGCCTTTTAGACGTTTATGGTAAGGATTTTTTAAATTGTTTTTGTCATGGTTACTCTATCCTGCTTCTCGACAAAAATGAAGACATAAAGAGTTTCACAATTCCAGCGATGCGCTAGGAATATTTGTCACATCCCCATAAATCTCCGGACCCCCAAACCAGGAAGTACAAACAGCGACTGTGTTTGTCTTCTCTTCGCACTGTCTGTCTGGAAAAGCTGTTTTTGTTCGACCTCTTACCCCGACTCTCTATCTTCATCGGACCCTTTCTGATCCTCTGCCAAGCACCCAGGAACCTCCAGAGGCCCCAGCCCACACACACACACACACACACACAAACCCACACACACACAAAGATACATACAAACACACATGTATGTGCGCCGAACATGCCAGTCAACAACAGGATCTGTTGAGTGCTTGGGGTCATACGTCCACAGAAGCCACGAAGACAAAGATGTATGATTCATGTTCATGTCTGCGCTCCTTTGTCTTCCTTCTCGCTCTGCCCCCTAATTTTCCTCTCCATCCATCGCCTCAACACATCGCACATACAAGACCCACACACGGTTTTAGTCTGTGACGTTCCCTCTGACACGACCTTTGACCCTCCAGTCCCCTGCCGACGTCCTGTTCCCATTTCTACACCCGCCGAACAGACAGGGTGTGCTTTGATGGATGAGCCGGCAGCTGGAGAGAGGGATGGACGGAGGGCAAGAGGATAGTAACATGAAAGACTCCGCTTGTTAGAAAACCCCTGCTGGAAATTATGCAGATGAAGTTGAAACAAGAGGTGGATTTGATTTCCACAGAAGGAAATGAGAGGGCGCGTTGCTTTGAACTGTGACAAGCCTGCAGCTGTTATGTTCTCCGTTTTCTCATGACCCAAATCCTTCACTATAGGCAACATGCAAAACACTCACCCTTTTTTTCTGTTTTGGTCCGCGTTCTATTTTGTGAACGTCTAGGTCGTCTTAAACTGACGGTCCTGTCTGAGGACCGACTGCAGATGAAATGGAAGGAGGCCGATGGACCCGTACAGGGCTACAAGGTTCGAGTCAGACCCATCTCAGGTGAGACCTTGTTGAAGAGTTAAAAACAGAACTCTAATTTCATTTCATTTAAAGGTGTATTATGCAACAATTTGTTTCAAATCATTTTTAATGCCAAATAGTGGAATGGCTTTATCTGAGCACTTTTATCTCATTAGCTCTGATACACAGATAACAGTGAGTAAAAGCTTAGTATTGGAGTCCACAAAATAATGACTTTTTCTCTTTCTAACACACTAGCAACCAGTCGTCATGGTTACCTCCACTGTTCAGCCCACTTAGCTGCGCCAAACTCTGCTAACTCCTTTGCCAATGTTCCTTTAAGGTGGATTATCAGGGGGACTCAGAGGAAGATTTCAGTGCCACTCAGGATTTTTGTGCAGCCTCGAGCTATGGGGTCTGGGGAAAGGTGAAAGGTGGGGCAGCAAGTGGATTAAAGAAGAATTGCAGAAGGCTGCATTGTAGAGTTGGAGGAAGACGGCTTGTATTTAGATTGGCAGCATCACTATGCATATGTTTTGTTTGTAAGTCTTTGTCCGCACAAGCATGTTAATGCTGGTGTACACAGGGAGTTTGGCCAGTTTTTGCAGCTCCTGTCTTACAAAAAGGTACAACAGTTGTTAGAGACGTCAACAGAGTCACTTATAATCAATTCTCCATGTTGCCTTCTGCAGTGGTAGCTCCATATCTGTGGTGATGCCAGGAACTACAATATCACCGTACAGGGGAGTGCTGGTATTTTTTTTTTTGTTGCAAGTGTTCACATCAACAGTAAGTTCTGTACAGCACCGTTAAAGGTGCAGTGTGATATTTTGGTCATTTTTCTAAAAATATTACAAAACAATTAGAATCATCTGAATGTTTTATTTTTTCCCATTGCCTTTACATGAGCCCGGTAGTGTATTTTTTTACACGAGAAGCGGGTCCTCTCTATGAGGGCACCCATGTTTTAAAAGTATCCCAGAATGGACATACTAAACGTATTTTGAGTTTTAATGACAACTGAAGTCGACCATAGGTTCTCCTGCATGCTCAGAAGGGTGAGGGTGAGGTGTTGCATACATCACGCAACTTCACCCCTAGAGGTCACCAAATCTCACACACTTGCACCTTTAATTATATATGCAAATAATGTCTTTATTTCCAGATGTCCCACAGCCGGAGCTGATGCTGACCACCACGCGGGGCCGGGCCACCGTGGCGGGACTGGACTCCAGTCAGGAATATGCCCTCCAGGTCCTGGTGCTCAACGGAACGACCGAGAAACTTCTCGCCAAGAGACGATTCACCAGTAAGTAACAAAGAAAATGAAACATTTAGTTGCATAATGATAGATTAATAGGAGGGATGTTTTAGCCTTATTGTGTATATAATGCTCTCCATCGCAGAATGAGCTATGACAATAATAAGTAAATGGTAGGAATCAAACCATGCACATCCTCTCCATTAATCCTACGTGACAAGAGAAAGAAATAGACCCTGTGTGTTGAATGATTATCAATAAATATAAAGTACGTATAGGCGGTATATATCTTTAAAGGCCAATTTCATCTTTCAGTAATATTCTTTTACGTGTGAGCCGTACATGAACTTGGAGTGTAGTTTCACAAAAAAATGTTGCAGTGTTTTTGTGGTCTTAAACAAAGAACATAAAATCCACATGCACGATGTGATGCACAGCACTGTGTGGAGATAAAAGAAATATCTTCAGCCCCGCTGCTCGGCTGCTAGTGGGTTCAGAGAGACGGCAAAGACATCGGCTGTAGGAGGAAGTAGTACATATCTGAGATTCTTGAACACACACACATACACACACTGGATTACAGGCTGAAGGTGGGCTGTATCTGAACTTGGTGTGCCTGTCATTACATGAGATAAACATGTTCCTGGGTTGTAAATCCTCCCTGTATTTGTTCCTCCGTGGATCACAAAGGAAACCTTACCCAACCTCTCGGCTGAAGGAGGAGCAGCCTGCAGAGAGTGGGCCTGTTATGTCTGAGTTGCCTCTGCAGGGCGATCAGATGATTAACCCTAACCCTATCACTTCTTCTTGTCTCCTGATTCCCCACCTCCTTCACTTATACTATTGTACTATGCTTCATATGTAAATCTCCTGCAGGGGGCTCATTACATAAAGTGAAAATATGAAGCTACAGCCTGTGGTTGCCTGCAAAACGTTCGAGATAGGAGGTTACTGTGTCGAGTCAAACGTGTGCGGGCTCGCCAGGAAAACATGTCGACTTGTAGATTTGTAATGCTGAGCTGTCTCGCTGGAATGACTGCAGTCTGGGAATTCCTCACCTATGCGGCTTCGCCTGTTCCTATTGCTTCAAGCCCCTCTGGGCCCTGCGCTTATTGTGAGCCAAAATCGAGATATTAGGTCACTGTGTTAAGATAAGAGTCTCACTTCCTGGATAATTTCACACTCAATTTGATTCTGTTGAACTTGTCTCTTCACTTCAGATGTGAATTAGACAACAAGACCCGATGAAGCCAGTGAGATGTGTTGTGTTGTATGAAACCTATCAAATTAGATTGTAATAAATACCAGAAGTGCAGTATGGGAGAAGCAAAAAGACATATATCACAGGATGCTGGCTTGAATTCAAAGAGATTATTTGTCATTTTGATATAGATGCTTGTCAAAGACTCATTCTGCCTTATTTATCAACTACATAAAACTGTCACGTTGTCATAAATAACCGTTTTGAACCATACATTAATTCTAAGCTCAACTTTGGCATCATTCTAGTGCAACTGCAATCTGTCAAATCTTTGGGGCTGGACTCATTCCCACTTCAATCACCTTTTTAGTGCAGCCATATTAAATCACAGTATCATCTACTGCGCGCAGTAACAGCACATTCTCACCATGTCTCAATCTTGGCATGAAGTCAAACAGAATCAAATCTTGTAAATTCGCCAATTCACTCATTTTACACATAGTTACACTTTTAGTAGATCAATGAATCCACAGTGAAATGTTAAAATTTGAATCTTTTTACAAGACACTGCCACATTCTAGGGGTTGGAGGAAATGCTTGTGTCAGTGGATGCGTAGATAAAAATATTGATATGTGAAATTCGATTTGAATGTAAATAAAAATCTGAATGAATTCAATTGATTTGCTGTGTCTGAAATAAATTAATATGTCGATTGATGAATTAATAAAAGATAAATGCACAGATGAATATATATATATATATATATGTATGTATATCTATATATATGCATGCATGCATGCATATGTGTGTAAATGTATATATTATTTCGTATATTTATTATTATTTAGTTAGCCACCATGCAGCAAGGTTGTAAGACTGTATCCTCCACAGCTAGTTTCACCAACAGGTAGCAGCACTGTACATCCACTTTCCAAAGCCACATACAACTGTGGGTGAAAGGAGAGGCTGGGAATCAAAACCACCACTTCATGCAATCAAAGCACATGATCTACCACTGAGCTACAACCTCCTTTGTCTTACTTTCCAAATGCACTAGGTAACGCATTCCACACATTCATTAGCAAATGACACTTAAAATGATGGATTACTTGACTAATTCATGATTCCAAAACTCAGAATAAATGTTATTCATACACAACTGCACTGTCTGTCCTGCAGTGGCGGGCCTACGGGAGGAGGAGGTGATCCGCAGCGGTAGCAGAGAGCGGAAGAAGCTGTTGCCTGGAGGCTCAGGGTCAGGAGACCTGGATGATGCTACAGAGGCTCTGCTGGGTCTGCCCACAGTCCTGTATCCCAGCTCCATCACCACTGCACCGGCCACTACCACAGGTGATATACTTGGTGATGATGACACAACAAACACACACACACACACACACACAGTCATATATACATATATCTTTGCATTACAACTGTAAAAGCAATGAGGAATATCTGTATCTCTCACATTATTTGTTTTATTCAATAGATGATATGGTCAAAAAATAAAATCTTATTAAGATAGATACAATTTAAAGGTAAATTATGCAGGATTTGTGGATTCTCAAAGTTCTCAGAGTTGACCCATCCTCCCCTGCTCAATAACACTAGGAATACCCGGTGTGTGTCCAATATACAGTACATTGTAAGCTACACTGTAAGGAATTAGTCATAATGTGAAATATTGTCAATGTACAGATTAACAGACCATTACAGGCATTTCATGGCTCAGTAAAGATGATGGATATATGTATATATATTTTGTAAAAGTTGATACAATGCCAAAACCTACATACTCACTGATACAGAAGCAGCCATTTTCAATTCTGCGTACTATACCTTTATTTGCAGTAGCGATCAAGCTTAAACATCATATTGTTATTTCTGTTAAGACCAATGTTTCCACTAGGATGAGCTTTTAAACTGTTCACAATGGACAGCAAATGTCAAACTCTTGAGAAACAACATTGGGGAATCTCATTGTTCTAATTATAATGCACAGAAACATGGTTATTTATGAAATTGATACAGATTAGATAATTGTCAATCAAAGCAAACCTGAATCTTTATCATCCAGTGACAGAAAAAAGCCGGCAGACCAAATACATCCCCTTCGTGGAGCGCTCAACATTCTCTGATTCATTCAGTCTGCACGTAGCTTTCTTTGACCCGAGTTTGATTTTGAATGGATTGAACCTACTGAAGCTTGAGCCTGAATTCCCAGGTGATGTGATGAGATTATTTTTGTCTTAGTCAGAAGCCCGACTGCTCTGATCTTCCGTGGCTTCTCTCTCTCATTACATCCCCGACACAGAGGACGGACACGGCAGAAAAGCTGCCAACACACATCCACAGCCAAGAGGGCTGGCACTTGACTGTATGCTGTGTGTATACGTGGCTGTACCAAAGGGCTTTGATTCACATGGACACACAATAATGACAGCTTTGCAACAGTAGGTGATGTTACAGTCCTCAGCGAGCAAGAGGGGACATGAAATGAAAGCAAGGAGTGAGATTAATGGGCAAGGATGAGTGCTACTCTCACAAAGGAAACAAACATAAGCTATTAATCATAAAAACAAGGTTTATGTGTGAACGAGGAAATCGTGTTTTCTTTTGCTCGCCCCTTTCATGCTCAGGACATCAGAGCGATGTAACGTCAACAGCAGATTTCCTATCAACAACAGTCTATGCTTATCTTACTGTAGCCTCACCCATGTGCTCGCCACCGTCCCTCTCTCTCCTCCAGAGCCCTCGGCCACAGAAATCCCCCCCAAGCTCCCCGACGAGACCACTGAGAAGATGGCCAAAGAGAGGAGGAAGAAGAAGAAAGACAAAGAGCGGGATCGGTCAAAGGGGGAGAACAAGGAGGAAAGCAAGGTGGAGCAAGGGACAACGCAGGGGAGAGCAGAGGACGAGAGACCACGCAAGACACCTTTCATTACCCAGCCGGTGACAGGTGACCTCTGCCCTCTGGCATTCTAAAACTCAGCGAACACATGAATGACTACGTTTTAGCTTTTAACGAAAGTGTCCACTCATGCCTTATGATGGGGGGGTCAAACGTGTGGCCCAAGGGCCGCAACCATTCCACTAGAGGGTCCAGTCCGGCCCAGTGCTCTTTGTTTTTATATGGATATGCATGGTTGTATGCTAACTCTAATCCTTTTTGGATGAGGGAAAGCGGTGTTGGAGGCCGTGGGTAGATAGATTAAATCAAATAATTAATCCAGTTCATAAGCGTTAGATGAGGTGTGTTTCTTTTATGCTTGTAGAATATTGAAAAATCATATTCATTCCTGTGAACTTGAAAATACATACATTGAAAAGTCTTATTTCCAAACAATGTACCAGGGAGGACGTTGGAAATAGGTTTTTATGAAGATGTCAATCCAATGGAATCAACGCTGGTAGATGTTGCTTATGGTATTCTGACTAACCAGTAAAGGAAACACCATGACCAGGAGACTAAAGCCAACAGCTTTTAGTGTTGACGTCTCGTCCCTGTAGATAGAAATAAAAATCATGTCTCCTAAACCTGTCATGAGCGACAAGATGATAATAATGATCGAGCAGGAAGTGAAACAGCTTGTCGTAAGGAAGTTCTGGCCATCATCAACACATGAGTTAAGGAGGAACAAACGTCTGGAGCAGCAGTAAATGTTGGTTTTAAATGTGATGATAGTGTTTTCACAGGGAGGAACAGGTAAAGGAAAAGGATAATGACAGGCCACCCTGTTTTACTTCAGGGTTCATGTGTCCTCTCCCTCATAATCCACAGGATCACACACACACACACACGTACACACACAAAGAGTCATATTCATGTATGAATGCACAGTGGCATCTGATTCCTGATTTACAATCATTTGACAAATGTAAGAAAAAGCTAATGTGAAGTGTGAGATCTAAAAGTCCATCACTTCATTAATGCTTCCTTTTGTTCAGGCATGTCTCCAAGGAAACCGTTTGTGTGTGACAGCGACGCAGCGGCAGACATCATGTTGTTGGTGGACGGCTCCTGGAGCATCGGACGCACCAATTTCAGACGAGTTCGAGACTTCCTGGAGGGCATCGTGACGCCTTTCCACATCGGACCCAACAACATTCAGATCGGTGAGTGTCAGAGCGAGGTGGGGAGGTTTCTCTTCTCTCTGTGGAATTCCTGTGTCTTCTGCTTCACCCATGTTACTGCACGTTTCCAAGGTGCAGAGGGGGTTTCACTTTACGTGATGATATGTATATGGTGTCATTTTTTTCTTCCATATTGTTCAGTTAAGCTGTTTTCAGGCATGTCTTTCACACATAAGCTGTCCAGCAGGAAAGTGTCCGCTATGACATTTGCAATGCAATGCAGAAACCTTCAGTGGCAGGTTCCGCTTATGTGGCACAGCCTATTTTTCTTGTTTATTCATTTTTTTGTCTTCAGGTTTTAAAAACTTGAACCATTCACCCACCCACTCACATCATTTCAGTTCTTACAGACTTTCTGCTGACTTTAGACATCAGGTCCAGATAAAAATGATAGTGAAAGTCATAGATTTAATTACAAAGCAAAAAAACAACAAAAGCAACAACAACAACTAAAAATAATAATGAATAATAATCAATTGCATTTATGTTGTGTATAAGTGCTTTACAGAGAAGTGGGGGGGACCACCTCAACCACCACCAATGGTACTAATACTATTATAGCTACTATTAAGTTTAGTCAGGATCCTGAAACCAGTCTCAGGTATTCAAATGCACACATTTATGTACGTACTTAAAATAACTGAATCAACAGAAAAGCACATGAAAGTAATAACCACCTTAAAATACACTTCATATAAACCTATACACTAAGAGCACATAATAAAATAGGAATATCTCCATAAGTTGTGATGAAGAACAAGTATTTATTGATATTTTTCAAATCTCAGGTCTCACCCAGTACAGCGGAGATCCTCGCACTGAGTGGCATCTCAACAACTTCACTACCAAAGATCAGCTGCTGGAGGCAGTGAGGAATTTCAGATACAAGGGAGGAAATACGTTTACAGGTAAACACACCTCACACAATGCACCTTTAAGTTCAGTTTGAAAATCAGACTGCACCACCTGTCTTCCTTCCTCTAGGCCAGGCGCTGCTCCACGTCATGGAGGAGAACATGAGGCCTGAGGCAGGAGCCAGGTCGGACATGCCCCTATTTCTTATTTTGCTGACCGATGGGAAATCTCAGGACGACGCCATCGCTGCGGCGAACAGGCTGAAGAGTGTCGGTGTGGAGATCATCGCTGTAGGTGAGAGTGGGAGGTAGAGAGGATGAGGTGTTGTTGAGATGAAATGCTCCTATAGGCCACATGAGGTACAGTTAATGTCACACAGTCACACAGCTCCAATGTTGTTGACAGTATTTGAGTATGTATACGCTTGTGTTCTCCAGGTGTGAAGAACGCGGATGAAGCTGAGTTGAGACAAGTGGCATCGGAGCCCGTGGATCTAAATGTCTACAACGTCAATGACTTCCCCCTGCTCAGTAAACTGGTGGCGCGGCTGGTCCACATCCTGTGTGGGAGGATAGAGGACCGCGGTATTACAAAACGTAATCGATGAGCTGGCTTTGTCCGTTTGTTAATGCTTCTGTATCACACAGAAGTTCAATGGTTGAACTCTTTCTCACTGGTTCCACAGGAATGGAGCCGACACCCACAGACGACCCGGCAATCTCCTTCCCCAGTCCAACTGATCTGCGCTTCTCCGATCTGGGCCCCAGAGAAGTGAAGCTACACTGGACCAATCCCGCTCAGCCAGTCCGGCAGTACAGAGTTGTGTACCACAGTGCGGAGGGTCAGAGACCCCAGGAGGTGAGATATGTTACAATGAAAATTATAGAATGATATCGTCTGTAAGATTTACACAAGCTGAGTCATGGATCACTGTGAGGAATTCAACCTATATTAGCGACTTCTCTGTGAATGGCCCAAAACACCTCCACTTGCTGCTTCACATGCTCTTGTCAGGGCCACTTTTTCATTTTTGGTAATTCATGCTTAAAGTTGCAGATTTGGATAATTTTTGTCACTTCTAAAAATACTACAATACAATTACAGACTGACATTTTCATGAATTTATAATCACATAAATGTTTTTTTTTCCCCATTACCCTAAAATGAGCCCACTAATGTACATTTACATGAGGAGTTGTGGGGGGGGGTCCTCTCAGTGGAGGCCGCCATGTTTTTACATTAGTAAAAGTGATGCTTTTCCTCCAGGTGGTGCTGGCTGGATCTGAGTCCACCGTGCTGCTGGAAGGCCTCTCCTCTCAGACGCTGTACCACGTCTCCATCTTCCCTGTGTATGCAAACAGCGTCGGCCTGGCACTCAGAGGAACTGTCACCACATGTAAGAGTGACATTAATTTTGCATTTGTTTTTCTTATTGTATTTTCATCAAATACATGCAGAACTCAGAGCAAATGTCTCTTCTTGCCTTCCCGACTCAGTGCCCCTCGCCATGCCCGACAACCTGGAGGTCACCCCTTCCTCTTTCAGCACACTGAGAGTGAGCTGGGGTGCAGCACCTGGCGCCACACAGTACATGATCCTGTACTCGGCCCTTAACCACGGAGAGCCCGACGATGCCAAAGAGGTGGGACCTGTATTTATTTACTCATAACAGTTGAAATTTCATTTTATCACTAAACCTTGCTATTTCTCATTTGTGATAATGATCATGTTACATTCTGTGTCGCTGCAGGAGAAGTTCAGTGCAGAGCAGACAGTGGTGGAGCTGCCGGGGCTTCTACCAGAAACAGACTACTCCGTCACTCTGTACGCTCTCTATGACGAGGACCCCAGCGATCCCGTTACCGCTGTCGCCACCACATGTAAGACACAATCCCATAATCCCTCGCATCTTCTCAGCACACCTTTTATTTTTTCGTCTATATATGTTCACACATTTTTAAATGACTCTGCTCCTCCTCTTTAACACTGAAACCCATGCTTTCATTTGTCTTTCCTTTCCTGAAACCACATCCCTGCAGTCTCTCTGCCTTCGCCCCTGAGTGTTCAGCTTCCCATGGTCACCCACAGCATGCTGAGGGTGAGCTGGACCCCTGGAGCTGTGGACGTCCCCGGCCATAGAATCACTTACAGCACCAACCATGGCAGTGACATCAAACAGGTCATTATAAACGCACATGGGTGTAAAGTTTTAAATCTGTGTCCAGTAGACCATCATTTGAACTCATATACAATATGTGCAGGAAATAGAATGAAATGATAATTTTTTTTTTTAATTAGGTAAAGAGGGGACAGGTGGACTGAATATGATGATAATGATAACCACAACAACAACACTAATAATGATAATCATTATCATCATCATGGTAACCGTAATAGTGATTATAATAATAACAGTAAACAGACACATAGATAGATAGATGGATTGATAGATAGATACTTTATTAATTCCTAAGGGGATTACTTCATCCAGTAGCTCACACAAGATAAGACCATTCACCTCCACGCATAAATAGATTACCAATAAATTGATAAATTAAAATAGTTCAATGTTCGGAAAATAAAATATAGTAGTGCAGTAACTATTAAAACTAGGAAATACTAAAATCAAGATAAATTGAAATAAAATGATTATCTTTCCCTACCTCTTTCATCGTATTTGTGAACTGTCCTCATGTTTGATTTATACTTTTGTTGTATATTTTACTCAAATATTGTATGAAGGGTTGTCATATCAGGCTGCATACAAAACAGCACTTTACAAAACAAACACTTTAACTATAAATCTCACATATATTTAAAATAATCAAATCGCATGAAGACAGTTTTACAGTCTTATTTGGTCACTCGTCACAAACATCTTTCCAGGTGGAAGTAACAGGCCTGAACACAGTGCTGGTGCAGAATCTGTCGTCTTTGTCCAGATACCTGGTCTCGGTGCAGTCTCACTACCCACAAGGCCTCTCTGCAGCCGTCACCGGCAACGTCACCACACGTGAGACAAACATCGTCCTGCGTAATCCTGTGCGACGGAAAACAAAACTGTGGATGAGGTTGAAGTCTCTTTCCTTCTCTTTTAGTGAAGGTGCCGCCACCGTCAGACCTCAGGGTGACTAACTTCTCAGGCAGCGAGATCACTGTGCGCTGGGAGGCCGCGGCTGATGATGTTGTGTCCTACCTCATCAAATGGATCTCCCTCAGTGGAGGAGACCTGAGACAGGTGAGCATACAAGAATGGAAGGCAACAGTTTATACTGTGTTCAAATTGTTCATGTCAATACTTTCTGTTTTTGTCCATGTGGCGTGTCACAGCTGAGGGTCAGTGGCGAGAGTGAAGGAGTGATTCTGGAGGGGGTGGAGGACGATAAGGAATACCAGATCTCCCTGTCTGCACTGTACGGAGACGGAGCACAGAGTGAAGCTGTGGCCATTCGCTACAGCACCTGTGAGTCACACCATCGCTCCTGTCAGACGTTGTGACCTCATTCTGACACCACGGTGGAATGATGAATGGATTTATGAATCGAATGAACACTGCTTTCTCTGTTTCATGCATAGTGTCTGGTGGAGGTCCATCCAGTGTAACGGTCTCTGAGGAGACTCCAGTCAGCTTTATGGTCAGCTGGGTCCCTCCCAACGCCCACGTCCTCCAGTATCGTGTGTCTTACGCTGCACTCACTGGGACTGAAACGCAGGACAGTACCGTAAGTGGACCGCAATCATCACCCCTTCCACTTTGTCCTTCTAATTAAACTGCCGCTGTGAACTCACCACACAGGCCTGTTTTTTTTAAAGCCTAACTGAAAAGTGCTTTCATTATCCACAGGTTTTGGTCCCAGGTGGAGAAAAGCGAGTGCTGCTGGAGCCATTGCAGCCAGATACACGTTACAGCGTCCTGGTCACCGCCGAGTACCGTAACCGAGAGGGAGGCAGCGGTTCAGCTCAGGGCAAAACCAGTGAGGGAACCTCTGCACCGGCACCTCATTGTCATTAGAATGAGTTCAAATAGAGACTGTGTATAAAGATGGACGTAGATGTCCGTGACGTCATCCATAGGTTCCTCCAGAGTGCTTATGAGGTTCATAGTGGGTGGTCCACTTGCATGTTCACCATGTTGCTGATACCTGACTCTCTGGATAGACCAGCCTCAAGTGGTCACCCTGTGAACTGCATGTTTCCCCACCTCTGTCAGTCCTGGAGGTTGCAAAGTAATTCGTTCATTGAATGAAACATCCCAGTCAAACCGAGCTTATGCTAAATTTCCTTATACATCTCATACTGCACTTTTGGTTCAGGTAAGATCAGGGAAGGTGTTGAAATGGTTGTCTTGAAACAAAGGCTTCAAGAAAAGGTAGTAATATATTATTAAAATGGCTTGAATACTCTGACTTCTCTGATCTGTAATGAAAATGAACTTCAACTCTCCCTCTGACCCTCTCTCTGCAGCCAGTCTGCGGGTGAGCAGTGTGAGCGTGGTCAGGTCAGACAGTTCCAGTATCTGCGTGTCTTGGAGACCTGTGTCTGCTGTGGACGGCTATCGTCTCATCATCCACTCTCTTAAAGGTCAACTTCTTTTAAAGCTCTGTGTCTTAAGCACCGAAGCCACCACCTTTAATTTACTCATTGGTGTGAACGTGTTTGTGTGTATAAGATTAAGATTACCTGATTATTAATCCCCATGAATGGGAAATTCATTTTTTTTCACTCTGTTATTCATTTACATGCTTGTTTGTTTGTACATCCTGTATAGACAAAGAAACAAAGCAGGAAACTGTGGATGAGTCCAGCAGCAGTCATTGCTTCACCGAACTGGAATCGGAGACTCTCTATCGCATCAGTGTGCACTCTCTCCTTGGCTCAGCAGAGGGCGCTGCTGTCTCCATTCTTCATCCAACAGGTGTGATCTGAGTCACATCCACTGACGTGTTCACTGCTGCTTTCATTTATTTGTTGTTTACTAAGGATGATATGGTTGTCTCTTGTCTTACTTCTTATGCAGCCACAGCTCCAGCCAGAATTCCCATCCATCCTCGGTTGTATCCAGTGCACAATGAAGGTCAATCGTCATCATCAACACATCTTGCAATTATGAGGACTGCTATCACAGATCATCCGTTTGTCAATTATCAGTGAACCAACTTAGTTACAATGGCTTTATAAACTATATGATGCATAATGATGGGGCCAATAGTTTCAGGACAGAGTGAGGTTGTTAGCATGTAGAGAGTGGAGTCATTTCCTGTAGGTCATTGGTTGGGCAGCATCCTTTGAAGGTGTCAGTAAGGGGTTAAGTGGCTGGAATCCACTTGATTGCAATCTCAAGGACTGGTGTAACAGATATTCAGTGACAGTTAAAGTTACTGTGTGTTGAATTTAGTCAACCTCCAGTCATTTGGGAGACAAAAGCTGTTGTCCATTCTGGGCAACTGTGGAAACATGGTGGTGCACCATGGTGACCTCTACAGAGAGGACAATGAAAAGGCTCGTTCTAGGATAGTGGCAATCATTTCACCTGATTCTACACTGTTTTGAATTGATTTCCTCCAGTGTGAAACCTAAATCTTACACACTGGACCTTTTCAAAGTCAAATGAAATCAGATATTTGACTGAGCAACATGAATCATGTATCAACCGCTATGTTAAAAGCTCAACACTGCCCTCTTGTGTTCACCTCAGTGTGCCCTGAAGTCACCCTCAGAAACAGTATAGTGAAAGGTGAGGCCAGCTTCCCTCCTTTATTCAAACTCACTTTGATAGATTGAAATCTCAGACTTAAACTATTTCTTTGTGCTTGTTGTGTCAGGGTTCGACATGATGGAAGCGTTCGGCCTGACTCAGAGAGCGCACTCTTCTGTGGAGGGCGTGGCGGCTGAGCCTTTCATCTTCAACACCCTCCCCACCTACACCCTGTTCAGAGACGTACAGCTGACACAGAGCACCAAGTGAGTGTCACTTTATATCATCCTCTGATGTCAATGATAAAAGATTGAGTAAATATTTATAATTCACTAGCAATATCTACAACAATCAGAAGGTAACATTCTTGTTTTGTTCTGACCAGTTCAGTATTTTGACCCAAAATACAGACACAATCCTGGAGACGAAAAAAGGTTTTGACAGTTTATTGTGAGAATTGTAGGCAGGCTGAGGGCTGGCTGAAGTCGTCTGGCACAGAGATGGCTGGGCAGGACAGGCACAGGTGGTGGCTGAAGTTGGTAACAAGGCGAGCAGAGACCTGGATTCAGGGGGAGGATCTGAGGCACAGAGACAGAAGTAAATCAGTGACTAGAAAAAGCATCCAAAAACACAATGGGGGCCAAAGGTCTCTCAGAGGGTTCGCCCAGATGTCTGTATCACCATGTAGGCTGAAACGATCTGGCGGCGTCTGGACCTGGGTTAAATACTGTGGCAGCTTGATTGGGAGATTAATAGCAGGTGAGCAGAACCAGCAGCTGCAGAGTAGATGGGCAAGTCCACGCCCAGCAACACGGAGACAGACTGAGACAAACATGACTCACAAGGAAGAGGAAAAAAAACAGAAAACACAAGGAAAGAGGGAGGCAACGCCCAAACCCTAACATGTTTGATTATTGTGAAGAGAAACCAAGGATTCCTTATGAAACACAATGGGGTCATATATTCATTCCAGCTCTGGCCCCGCCCTCCAGAGAGACAGCCTTTTTACTCCATAGCTATTTAATGAGGATGACTAAAATAGAAGAAATTACTGTATGCAATCAGTAGTTATGTCTTATATGAACTCATCTAAGTAATAACAATGTGTCACATTCAGCTTCTGTGTTTCAGAAAAACTTCTTTTGAGATCCAATCATGCAGTTTGAATGCAGATTCTGATATTCAACATTATTTTCTCAATTTGGGATTTCTTATTTAGCAAAATGAGCATGTAAAAAAAGCTCTCACACAATTGATAGCTTATGCAAAAATTGCAGCAACAACATCCAGTGGTCAATCTCCACTTAAAACCATGAAGTAAATGTGTCCTCCTTGATCCTTGTTGTTTACTCCTACAACTCTCTGATTTTCTCCTCTCTTTACATTCTAATGAAATGATCAATTCTCTCATCTTTCTCTCCAGGTTTATCCACCCTGCAGGTTTCTCTCCAGAACACACCGTCAGCATCGCTTTCCGTGTGTTGCAGGACACTCCCAGAGAGCCCTTCGCTCTGTGGCAGCTCACCGACAATGACTTCCAGCCCAAAATGGGAGTGGTGCTGGATCGTAAGTAACATTTATCTTTTATAACTTTTCATTTCATTTTGTATGTTTCGAGCTTAGCTAATAGTTTGACTTAGAGCTGAAATAGAAGTTACCCTTTATTTACACAACTTGACATGATCATTAATGACTCAGGGCGTGATATTAATATCATTGATGCTTTTAACTGTAGAAAAGTGAATGGATTGCAGCAGGTGGGAAGAGGAGGCATTATGGTGAACCTGACTCACTCAAGTCAAGTCAATGTCTCTACAACTACAGAAAAAGACAAGTGGTATTATGGGATAGCTGGACTGGCACCTTCCGAACCTTCCAACTCCCACCTCTTGATATCTTCATAAAGCAATACAATTATGTCTTTGGCTTGTTTAAGGCATCTCAGCAGCCTCATTGTGGGCTTTTGGTCCAAAAAGCCACATGAAGGTGACTCATTGGGCTTTAGGGAATTTTGAGGCGATGTTTCTTATTATTAACCGAAACCTTCAATTATATATAAATCTGAAGAGCGCTGTATAAGACATAATATTGTTCGTTTGTGAATTTCTTCCACAGCCACTACGAAGCACCTGATGTACTTCAGTCTGGATTACAGGGGAGAGGTGCAGGAGCTGACCTTTGACCAGCCGCAGGTCCACAGACTCTTCTACGGCAGCTTCCACAAGGTGATACCCAACACACTTACACTGCGTGTATTGATGTCATTTAGCAGGAAATGGAACAATCATTTCATCTTCATCTTCTGTGAGACGTGTTCACCTTTGTTTGTTTTCTATTATTCTATCCTCTGACTGCTCTCCTGCACTTGGCAGGTTCACCTGTCTGTCAGCCAGGTGAGTGTGGCCCTATCTGTGGACTGCCAGCGTGTGGGGGAGAGACCCGCCCGACCTCTGGGCATCCTGCCAACTGATGGGTTTGAGATGCTGGGAAAGCTGGTGAAAACAAGAGGGCCCAACAGTGGTTCTGCCCCGGTACTGTTCATTCTGTTCACTTCTTTTTAGTCACTCAACTTCTTGAAACGTTCATCTGTGCAATTGCTTTTGAATTTGAAAACAACGTTTTCAAACGAAAATGACCTCAGTCCACATGAGCAGTTTGACTTTAAGTATCTATTCAGAAAGCAAAAATCTGTCTTCTATTTTATATTTGCATATGATCATATATGTGTCATTTCCCCCTGACGTCCCCTTTCTATTCTATTCCTGCCTCTAGTTCCAGCTGCAGTCTTTTGAGATCGTCTGTAACACAACATGGGCGGTGGAGGACACCTGCTGTGACCTGCCTGGAGTGGTCAGTCTCATCTTGTTTACCTTCACCTGTTCTTCCTGGATATCATCGTATTATGAAGTGATACAGTCATAGTGGCTTGGATTGGTGAATTCCTTGTATTTGTTCATGTTTCTCAGCATGTTTAGCATGTTTTGTCTGTGTATGGATAAGGTGTTCATCACTCTACAGTCATGAATATATAGTTTTTTTTACAAACAAACAAACATCATCCAAATAAAGGAGAAAGAGGCAGAGCACAGGTGGAGCTGGGGGTGGGCTCTTGGTGCTGTTGCAACATCCACAGACCGTGCCAGTTCGGCCCTGGTGTCTCTTACGCTGCCACGCCTTAAATTATGCACAATTTTGAACCTCAATAGACTAAAGATAAGTGAAAAACTTACTGAGACTAAATCTGTAGTTTGTACCAGCTTTTAAACATGTTTGATTCACCTTTAAAGTTGTCCCTTTGTGCATGGGAGTCTATGGGCATTGACTCGCTTTTGGAAGCAGCCTCAAGGCCATTGTGTGAACTGCAAGTTTTTCCCCTTCCATGCTGGCCTCAAAACTAGTTGCTTTGAAGGTTTCTGTTGTTTAGCCCTTGACTATCAAATGCAGACATTTAAAAAGTCAGTTCATAAGCTGTTTTTTTCTGAAACAATAGAATGTTTGGAAGTGAATGTCTGATCGTCTCTCCGGTCTCCACATCTCTCCAGTGGTTCCCCCACAGCCAGGGAGAATTCAGTAAAAACCTGATTTCAGAACAGACTTGTTCATGCTTGTTGTGTGTCTACTGTTTGCATCAGAGAGATGAGGAGAGCTGTCCTGCCCCAGCCTACACCTGCACCTGTTCCTCCAACGTCCCCGGAGCTCCTGGATCACCCGGATCTACTGTACGTCACCATTACCGTGTTTGTTGAGTCATTTTTGTTGTGGTGTTGTTCACTGATGACGTTCTTACACTCAGTTGTTTTGTTTTTCAGGGGAAACCAGGTCCGCGAGGAGAGAAAGGCGAAAAGGGAGACCAAGGACAAAAGGTTAGCATGGTCATGAATGTTTATAGTAAGACTTTCTTTTATCTTTTCACATCCGTCAGGATGCCACACTGCCAAGAAAGTGAGGTGGGGGAGCATTTCTTTCTTTTAGGTGAAGAGGAGATAATGAGGCAGGTTACCATGGTAACACTGTCATTGAGTTCAAAATAGGTTAAACGCATCCATCTGAAGTCAAACAAATCTAAAGGTTTTAATAAA
Organism: Chascanopsetta lugubris; assembly: GCA_016785325.1. NCBI lineage: Eukaryota > Metazoa > Chordata > Actinopteri > Pleuronectiformes > Bothidae > Chascanopsetta > Chascanopsetta lugubris. The sequence goes on from JAFBJT010108806.1 coordinate 76,875, forward strand.
ACAGATTTTTTTCATGATATTTGGAAGACAATGTACATTTCTTGTGACAAATCAGTTTAGCTGCCACACATGTATTGCATATTATCAAAGTTTTATTTTGCGATTTGTTCTGCTGCTCCAAAAGCGTGCTGTTTCTCCCTGTGTTTCAGGGGGAGGTGGGTCCTTCCGGAAAAGCTGGATTTGAGGGAGGCCTTGGACCTGCTGGCAGTGCCGGACCCCGAGGCATAACTGTCTCGGGCAAACCCGTGGGCAAAATCTTTTTTTGAAGTCACAGAAATACGTACTGCATGAACTTGTTTCATTCATCTTTATTAAATGTACAAAAATCACCCATACTTTCTGTGTTCATGCTTCTCCTGTCAGGGCCCTCCAGGTGCAAGGGGGGAAAAGGGGGATCCTGGACGTCCGGGAGTCCAGGTCAGTTTAACCTGAATCACTGGGGTCACTAAGATCCAGGGGGGGAAATGTGCATATATTGTAATATTATATATATAAACTGGTTTGTTGGATGTTTCCATCTTTCCCTGCAGGGTTTACCGGGACCCCCAGGTCCAAAGGGGGGAGAGGGGATCCCAGGGCCTCAGGTGAGCTTAACATTTTTGTTGTAGGACTCCATCAACAAGTCAATTTTCAACTGACACATTGTCACAGATTGATGGAAAGTCACTATGACCTGTGACCTTTGTGCCTTGAAATCAAATCCGTTCATCTTACAGTCCAAGTGACTATCCATCTATCCATCCATGACTCTCCTTCTCTCTGTGTCACAGGGCATCAGGGGGGTTGAAGGAAACATCGGTCCACCTGGCATCACAGGACCCAGGGTCAGATGGAATTTTATCATTAGAATTCTCTTGTCACACGTTTCATCTCAGTATTTTCACACAATACAAGAACACCATTTTTTTATTGTCATAAACTAAAGACAATTCAAGCATTGTTTTAAGTACCAATGACATTTTGTGAAGTAGGGCTGAAACAACTCATTTATGAATTCCATTTTAAAATGTAGCTTCTGTCTTTTGTCTAATTCATCCTCAGAAATAATGAACAAATTAATCAGTTACTAAAAGCTTTGTTAATTGCAGCCCTTCTTGATCAAATGCAGCTTCTGCATGAATAGAAATAATAAAAGGAAACAAATTGAAAAAACACAATAACCCATCTTAAAACAAACACAGCGATGGCAAAATTGCTGAATATACAGAAATGTAAACAGTTGACAGAATGTGCTGAGATGTAAACACATTGCTTCTGTCCTCTGGCACCCCCTTCAGGCCAGAAATGTTAGCACACGTTGCACTGGTAGTAGTGGGACTGGTTACTCTTCATCTATCGTCATTTATTTTTCATTCCATGCATCCACCTCTTTGTCTGTTTTACAGGGTTTCCAAGGATTACCAGGATACCCAGGGACTCTTGGTGAAAGGGGCCCCTCGGGACCTGTAGGACCCACGGTGAGATCAGGGGGACAAATGTTACCTGTCTTTTGTTCTCATTTGTTTATGAATTAGTCATGTATCTGTCATTTCACAGGGTCTGCCAGGAAATAAAGGGGATAGAGGAGAGAAGGTAGGTGGTTTTATATCTTTGTCTCATTTCATTCCACTTAGATGTGAATCCCTCTTTTCTCTATTGGAGCCACAGTTGTGTGTAACGGTGTTTAACAGGGGGAGCCTCAGTCAATGTCCATGATCTACCAACTGGTCACACAGGCCTGTGAGCACCTCGTGCACAGTAAGAACTCAACCAGGTCAAACAGGAATCCTCCACTGTGATGGAATAACACAAAACTGTAACACTTTCTCTTGATTTTTCAGAGGAGGTCCTGAAGCTCGACTCATTTGTGAACGAGATCAGTCGTAAGCCGGCTCCCATTGAGGAGCCGGTGGGGCCTCCAGGGGAACCGGGTATTCCAGGACCTAAAGGGCCACCTGGCGCCAGGGGCAACAAGGGCAGTGTTGGGCAAAGGGGGAGACCTGGCAGGGCTGGATATCCAGGAGAACAGGGTAAGACCCTTAAATGCCAAGGTTATTTATGGGAGAAACAAAACTGCAGGTTACCATGGTGACATTGTCTCAAAGCTAATCTGGATCTTCTATTTCTGCAGGGCTGAGAGGAATGCATGGACAGAAAGGTGATGCAGGGACCAACGTCCAGGGCCCCACAGGGAGCAACGGATTTGCAGGTATTTCTCATTGACCATTTCATCCATTATTTTTTGGTTCCTTTGATCTTTTTGATATTCATTCCACCCTCTGTCTTTGTTTGACACTGTAAACTGACATAAGGGCCCTGGGATGCACAAATGTTTTGCACCATTTGAACAAGCAATACATTTGATATTGACGAAGTTTGAACCGTTAAAGATGTACAATTTCAAGCCTCAATAGTATAAACTTTCACCATAAAGATGTTTAATTCACTCTAAAGTTGGCCATTTTACTTAAATTTCATTTGAATGGGAGTCAAGGGGATTGACTCGCTTGTGGAGCCAGCCACAAGTGGCCACCCTGTGAACTGCAAGTTTTTCCACTTCCCCATAGCCCTCATTGGGTCCTGATATGTTGTGTTGTGTATTGTGTGTGTGTGTGCAGGGCCTGTTGGTGAGTCCAAGCTGGGAGCCCCAGGTGCCAAAGGCGATGATGGCAAACAAGGACCACCAGGGGTCCCTGGACCTCCTGGGCAGCAGGGTGAGGTTGGACCACCTGGCATGTGTGACAGCAGTGGAGGCTGCCACCCAGCTCCCCAGCAAACAGGTTAGAAACAAGGAGAGCTCCAGGCAATGTTAAAGTCCAATTGTCTGTTTTTGACCTTCCCATGTGCTCTGCTCACACAGAAGAGGCTTATTATGGCTACGAGCCCTAAGAGGATATGAAGAAGCAAGTGACATGATGGCTGATGTCAGTCTGAAATGACTGCTTCCTCTGGAGCTGAACGAGTAGAGTGGAAATGAAACACCACTGAAGACGTTCGGTGCGTGGAATTCGTTACTGACTGATGCAGACATCTCATCATCACATACAAGAAAAGGAACCAAAAGTCGCATTGCTGCCGATAGAAACTACTTGATGTAGGTCAGTGTTTTGATGGACAAATAGCACAGTAAAGGGAAATACTGTCCCACTGGGATCAGCAGAGCGTCCACTTTTACACCATTATTCACTCCATGTATTCATGCACTGTATCAATGCCACTTAGATTCGTTTAGTCGCCTACATTTCTGCCTGCTCCATCAGTCACGCTAACCCCGACTGGCTCAAAGATAATGTTATACAACAGAGTCTTTGGTTATAAAACTCCTCCTTGTCCAAAGGTAGAAATAATACTGTGAGAATGTGTATGATAATTTGTATATTTTATTTTTATTCTATTTACTGTACACAGTTATTCATGTTATTAATATTTTCAATGTATCATTTCATGTTGAAAAGTCATGTTTACATTTTTGATTTCCTGTGGGTGGGGATGTGTGTGCGTGTGTGTGCGTGTGTGTGTGTGTGTGTGTGTGTGTGCGCGCCCACATGCTTTTGAATTGTTGTATGCTTTTTTATTATTTTGTCAATAAATGCCACTGATATCTTTATATATATTTTTTCGTTTATTTAACTTTATTGTGTTGCACCATTGCACTTTTTTCCCACTGTACGAGACTGACACCAGACTTGTCATCTGCCTTAGTGCTCTCTAGCAAGACACCAGGGCTACCAAATTAAGCTGAACATGCCTTTTACCTGGTCTGTTGGAGAATGAGAAGATAAAGCAGCCATAAAGACAGGAACAATATAATTTTGAGTTAAATCCATAATGATAGCAATTGTAGCATCAGTAGTAATTAGATTAATAAACATAACACTAATAATAATGAATATAACGGAGCCTGGAGTCTGAAAGTTGCAGTGATTGTTATTTATGGTTGAATTATGAACGATAATAGTGATTTTTGTCACATTACTATTTCTGTTATTGTTATTACTAGTATTATCACTACTACTATTTAAACAATCTAGAATAAGTTCAAACGATATAATCGATTTAAAATATTTTTAATGAGCCATTTTTAATGTTAATGTTATTTTTATTATATTTATGCTATTTTTAATATTATATTTACAAAGCATTTGTTCCATAATCATTTCGTTTTATATATCGAGCATTGTTTCTTACCGGTTGCTATTGTAGGACGGACAGAGATTAGTGACGGAAGTCTATGGCGCTGTGAAAGTGTTGAAAGTGCTACAAGTGGTGAAGTGAATTATGTTGGTTAAAGTCGCAAAAAATAAAAAATAAATACTATTTTTTTTAAACAATAACACAGAGAAAAGTTAGAACCAAATTGTATCCACGTTCCGGGAGAACTCGAGAACACCAACAATAAGCGGATAAGCTTACAGCGCCAACCTTTTTTATTTTGAAAAAGACGAGCCGGAAGTTTTGGTAATGTGCTCCTCTGTGTAGGGACTGACTTGCTAACATGTCGAGTAGAAAAGCTCCTCGCTCGGAGCAGAGCGGCGGTGATAAATACTCTGTGTTGTTGCCGACGTACAACGAACGGGAGAACCTGCCTCTGATAGTGTGGCTGCTGGTCAAGTATTTCTCAGAGAGGTGAGTCACGTCCAGTTAGCTTCTAGCTGTTAGCCTCCTGCCGTTGCTAGCTAGTTGGCATCAATGTAATGATGAGCTGTCACTATACCTGTGAGAGGATAGTGATACTTACAGCTTCTGTGGGCTGTATGGTGGTTGACTTCATTGTTTGTATTAGAATTATCTTTACGTGTTAAAGTCGATGTTGTCATTTGTGCAATGGTGATGCTAACACAAGGTTTAGGAGTTACTGTATAGTAATGCCGTGTTCAATACAGCTAGGACATTTACCAACTTAGATGCTAATATGTGCTGAGAAACAAACAGTTGCAGTGATAACATTAGTTAAACGTCCCGTTTATACACTTTAGCTGCGGTCATTTCAGTTTATATAATTATAAATTGAATATATAGTTAATACAATCATGTGTTTATGAATGTGTAATCACCTAAATGTACACATTGTTGTACATGTAGGTCCTCTCTGTGACAGCTACCATGTTGCTCTACCATGTTTTTGCAGTAGCCTAGAATGGACAAGTTGGATGTTGATGTTAACTGAAGGCTTGTGATCGTCCTAATGCCTGTTTGCGTGTGTTGATAGAATTATGGGCTGAACATTGAACGTGTTGTGTTCACAGCGGATACGACTACGAGATCATAGTGATTGATGACGGCAGCCCGGACGGAACCCTGGAGGTGGCAGAGCAGCTGCAGAAAATATATGGCGAGGAGAGGATAGTAAGTGTGGCATCATCACAAATGAAAAGAGACATATGAAGCCTTGCTTTAGATTGTATTGTTTGAATTAGAGGGCCTCACACCTAGTCCTACACGTGAACGATCCTGGTCTTCAACCATACCTCTCACTTTGTGCCGTGAGCTAGTAGCATGAGGCCACTCAGGGGTTTGCACACCATCATAATGTTGTAGTCCTCTGCTCTTAACTAATCGCATTTAAGAGCTTCTCATAAAGCAGTTATTGGCTTTGCCTACACTGCTGCAACGTCCCAGTTCATGCTTTCTCTTAATCGTTCTCTTCTGTTTCAGCTTCTACGGCCCAGAGCGAAAAAGTTAGGTTTGGGTAAGTTTGACCCGTTTTATCTACTGTGCTTGGTTTTTATTTAAACTAAAGTGTTTGAAATGCTGCAGATACAGGCCTGAGATTTAGCCTGGAGGAACAGAGATGTGATGGTACAATGACATAGCCCCGAGAAATGTCTGAATTTGAGACTTGTCTATACATCTGTTGACTATAGCTCCACTGATTCGTCAGGCACAGATCACGTGACCCCACTTCCAAAAGAAAAAAAAAACAGCTATAATCTCAGCTAATCCAGTGCAGAACACAACATAAACCTGCTGTTATAAGTGTTACTGACCCTGTTTTCTTTGATAACATCTGTTACATGACTCAATTCTGTATTTATGTACGTCAAAAGTGTGTATGACTGTAGGAGATTGCACCTGTGCCATATCATTCTGAGCACTAGGGGGCGTAGATGACAGAAAAAAGTGCCATTGATACATGTAGCTGTTATTCCAGCTATCTGTGACAATTCCTATCGAGGTGTTACCGCTTGGATGTAACCATAGCAACGTTGGCTGACCTCTGATATACTTCCGCTTCTCCTCCAAGGCACCGCCTACATCCACGGCGTGAAGCACGCCACTGGGAACTTCGTCTTCATAATGGATGCAGATCTCTCCCATCACGTGAGTGGGATTTATTGCGTGTGCACAGCCCTCGCCATGGGTGTGTTTGACTTCTCCAGGGTTTGATAACAGTCCAACGTGACACCTGGAGCTGAGGCCAATATCAATTACTAACGGCTTTTTTTACTGTATACATCCAAATCACACACATTACAAGCATATGTACATTTTCTTTAGAAAAACATCCTAAGTTAGGGGTTAATACTCGTAACTACAGCTTATTACAATCGTTTGACACAGGACTGTAATGCCGAGGTTACTGACTTGTATTACACATTGTGTCCGACATGCTCACTAGTACTCTTTTTTTCTCCTTTTCTTTCAGCCCAAATTCATTCCAGAATTTATTAAGTAAGTGTGATGACATTTTTGTTCCTTGATTTTGAAACTGACATCCATATTTAAATGTACATATACCCAAACATGTGTTTTAAATGGCTCTTAGAAAGCAGAAGGAGGGGAACTATGACCTGGTGTCTGGTACTCGTTACCGAGGCAACGGTGGTGTGTATGGATGGGACTTACGCCGGAAGCTCATCAGGTAACAATGTTACACTGTCCAAAATATGACTCAAACTCTAACACTATTCTGGCCAATTAGGAGTCTGGAAAAAAAAAAAAAGATGAGTCATGTGTCTGTTAGATGGAACATGAGGTTACATGTCAAATAAGGCTTTAATTGTATCTGAACATCTTCATCCGGGGATGAATTTGAATGAAGTTTGTGTGTCAATACAAGAACAAAACACAAAGGGGAAATGCACACAACTACTTCAATTCATGGTGTATTTGCACATAGGATGTACAAATAGGATGTACTATAACTATAGCTACATTTGTATAAGTGTATAATCACTCCAAAGTAAGCATTAGTGATAACTCAAAGCCTGAGGGTTATTAAGTTGCAATATCACTTAATCCTACACATTGTACTTTTGAGGAGGTAGATTCACATCATATCAATTTACATGTTAAGTAATAATGAAAATCTGTCTTTCATCAATGCTTCAGTGCTGACTGGCTAATTTGATGTCCAGCCAATCAGATTGTGTCATGGACAGAACATTAGATGAAATTAAGTGGTGGTTTCAAAGAGAACAGTGGGTGACACAGCTGCAGTAGCACAACTCCTAATTTAGTTGCTTGGTGATTATTATTATTATTGTTGTTGTTGTTGTTATTATTATTATTGTTGTAATTATTAATATTATTATTAATAAAATGAACCTTCTGTTCTGATAATATGCAAAATACTGAATATCGGACATATATTGGTCGATCCGTCTCTGTCTCTTTCCTTTTCAGCCGAGGTGCCAACTTTCTGACCCAGGTGCTGCTGAGACCCGATGCCTCAGACCTCACCGGCAGCTTCAGGTCAGTGCTGCTGTGGAACTCTGCTGCAGCTGTTGAACTTGGGGACTGTTGACTGATCTCATCCCTCTGCTGTTTGTTTGTTTGTTTGTTTGTTTACTTCTCACTCATGTCAGACTGTACAAGAAGAAGGTGCTGGAGATCCTGGTGGAGCGCTGTGTGTCCAAAGGTTACGTCTTTCAGATGGAGATGATCGTTCGAGCCAGACAACTCAACTACACAGTTGGAGAGGTGACGCCCTCGCTCTCTCTTTCTCTCACTTGTTCATACATTTATCTTAAAGGTGCAGTGTGTAAGATTTCTGTTAGGGTTAGGGTTACAAAACAATGATATACTGACATTTATACACATGTATAATCCCCTCGATGTATGACTTGCTTTTATATTACACAAAGAATGAGCCCTTTAATGTATATTTATATCAGGAGTGGGTCCACCTCATGGGGGCTGTCATGTTTTTACAAAAGCCCTACTTTTTGATCTAATGACAAAAGGAAGGGAGAGGTGATGGATACAACACACAACTTCACCAACAGATGTCACCAAATCGTACACACTGTACCTTTAATCCTGTGTCAGTAAATGAAGTCAGGACTTTACCAATTGTGAAATGTAAGAACTACTCAACTAAGGGGGGGCGGGGTTTCAAATTGTCCATCTTGCTCAGGTAGGTCCAAAATGTCTTTAACGGAAAGCAAGAGTGAAGTACTCATCTACAAGATGGACATTCACCACCAGATGTCACTAACTGACACACGCGATACCTTATACCCAACTTAATCCAGCAGACACTTCTATCCAAAGTGACCTACAGCTCAGGATGGATGGAGAGGCTGGGAGTTGAACCCATGACCTCATGCACTCAAAGTGCATGCTCTACCACTGAGCTACATCCACCCCCATACCTTTAATACTGTTCCACAGTTCAATCTAGAAATTCCTAACAATGTTTTTAGGGTTTTTTGCATCTTATTTATGTTGTAAATGAACCTGTAACCACCGTGAGAAATAGTTGTGCATAGATGTGTTCATATTGTACTTATACTGTAATAACATGAATGGGTGCAGAGCAGAAATGATGGTGGCTATATAGTTTCACTTCTTCTTTAATAATTTTTTTTTTCGTTTCTCCTCAAATTGAAATTGTGGAGCAAAGCAATAAGAGTCTGAAATTTGGTCTCAGTGAACCAATCACAGCTCTCACAGCAGGCCGCACGTCACAATGCATGATCAGCGTCTCTGTCTTTGCCTGTGAATCTGAAGCCAACGTCTCTTCTCAGGTGCCCATCTCCTTTGTGGATCGAGTCTACGGAGAGTCCAAACTGGGAGGGAACGAGATCTTGTCGTTCGCTAAAGGACTGCTCACGCTCTTTGCCACCACGTGATCAGCCGCCGTCTCAACGCACTGTACAGTAGTTACACATCAGCAATGTAATGAGCCGGAGAACCACTCCACTTGTCAAAGGCCCAGATAGTGACACGATGACAGACGACACGGAGACGTGTCTCTCGCCCCGTTATCCCTAAATATAAAGTAGCTCCTTGTCCAGAGGACTGCAGAAACAAAGAAGTTCACATTCCCATCATCCAGACAGCTTACTCCACTCTGAGAGAGAGAGAGAGAGAGAGTTTCTCAGTGTTTCTATCATATTAAATAGTTACTACGTTTCTGTTCTGTTCTCTTCTTCTTTCTGATCCCCGTCTCCATGCTCCTTCCATACACACCTGAACCGGGTCACACACGGAGCGATCGGTTCCTCACGCTCACATCCTGGGATCAAGGTCAAGTCTGCGAGACTCTAAGACGATGTTGATACTGGCCATGATTTTCATTTGAGATTGTGTCAATGAAAACGTGTTTTCTCGTTGATCGTTTGAGTTCAACTTGATAATGCAAACGTGGTGGTGTAGTCCATGCTGAGGCAGTAGTGTTCACACACACACACACACTTTTGAAATGTCATTTAGGGGTCATCAATGAGAGGAAGGAGCAATGGATAACAAATGGACGTACCTGATAAAGATAGGTGCTAATGACATAGACCAGATACCAGATACTTTACAGTGATGCAATAGACAGACATACAAATGTTAGATTGGATGCTTGCATGATTTACTCTAAAAGGTCAAAAGGTCAATACAATCCACATCCCACCACTTGTCCTTTCACACCAGCCAGAGGAGCCAGCGTTTTGGGGCCCTGATCATATTCATTCAAGTTTCTTCATTGCAACATCAATGAGGTATTATTGTGTATTACTCACAATACTGATGATGATGATGATGATGATGATGATGGGGAGGAGTAAGGGGTGAAGAACAGGATGATTATAATTTTGAAGTGTAGAGGGAGGAGGGGATGATGATGATGGTGAGGAAGAGTGGGTGGGGGGGGCCCCCCCCCCCCCCCATGAAGAAGTTCAGCCATCACTTGAACCAGTGCAGTGCAGTTAGTGCTGGACTGTCCTTCACTAGTTACCACTCAGGAAAGTAGTTCCGGTCGGTTTGAGAGGGGACAAGGCAATTTCACCACAGCACACCACAGCGCCACCTGCCGTAGATACCACTCTTTAGCGGAGTGCTGAGGCACTGTGTTCATCCGACCCTCCGCAGGGAGGAGGAGGAAGACTCCGAGAAGGGAGGGAGCGGGTGGAGGGAGGGGGGCGAGATGCAGCCATACCGCGCATGCGCCCAAACCGTTGGAACCCTCCACGGAAAGGACGCCCGCTACCGGCCAGATCCCGTCACTACCCCCTCGGGTTGTTTACCCTCTCAGTCTCGGACACGGGAAAAATAAGAAGAAATTTGTGGTTTGTAAAACGAGAGAAATGTATTTTTGATCAGGCATTTTTTTCTTAATTGGCCAAATTGATTGATAAACCAATCAGAGGCCGAGATGAGCCCGGTCTCTCACAATGAGATGTTTTATGCTAATCAAGTAGATGTCACTTCCGCCCATTTTATTTGCGCCATTTTGGATCGGGCAGCTTCTGGGCTGGATGTGTATTGTCTGTCAGAGGGGAGAATGGTCCAGGCGCTGTCTGCTGCCCGGCGCTCACAGGCACGCTCGGGGCTTTTGATCTGAAAGAAACAGCGGGTCCACCCGGGTGTTCGCCACCGACGCGTAGAACTTGCACACGGCCTCAGCCCTCCGCGGCACCGCGGCGGCGAGAGTCGTATGAGGGCTCGGCGGCTTTTCTGTGTCCGACCGGAGGGAAGAGGAAAGCCCCTTGTCGGCGAGGGACAGTCGGGCTCGTGGGGAGCTCCGAGGAGGCGACTCATCACCTGAGGGGACACAACAGAGGCGTCCGAGGGGGGAGCCGCGTCCCCACGTCGTGCCGCTCATCCCGGGGTGACACACGAGACTCGAGCGGAAGCAGCGCATGTGAAAACAGGTAAACTTGGTGTGTCATATCGTTGGACATGTCCCCCCCCCCCCCTCCGCGCCACAGACTCGCAGTTTGACCACTAGCTGCGCCGATGCTACCACGGCGAAGGGAACTTGACTTGTACTCACAGAAGCTAACGTGGTGTTTGTGTCAAGTCCGTCCACCGGTAACTTCGGCGACTGGTCCCGTCGCGTTTGTTTACAGTCGGGTCCTGGTGACAAACAGGCTAATGTCGCTCCTTGTGGGCGGACATTTTTTGTTTGTGTGTGTGTGTGTGTGTGTGAAAACAAATGGCAAACGTCCGTGTTTCTGTAGTCCCCAATGTTGTTGTTGCGATTTGGCTAGCTTAGCATGCTAGCTCAACGCGGTGTGCCCCCATTCTTTGTCAGTAACAGACCCCCCCTTCTCCCTCCCCTCTCTCTCTCTCTCTCTCTGCCGTCCCCGCCGAAGCTATCGATCCTGGTACAGCCAGATGTTGATCACACACTGGACTGAATGAGAACTACTCACAGCACTGACCCTGCCTGCTTTTACATATGATCAGTTTAAGTGGAACCATTGAAGATGTTGCTCATGGGCTGCGTTCTACATATTGACCGACAGACCATGACCATGTCATCTACCAAAGATACGAAGGTGATCAGGCTCCAGCATGGTGATGACACTCGAGCTGTGGTGCCCTCAGACCTCATGTTTGGGCTGTCACACTATCGGAGCAGGTGTCATCCAATGATCAACACCACTTACACCCAATGTGCTGTAGACTGGGATTCAAATACACATGTGAGTTTGCCTTTCACAGCGACTCCGTGTACGTTCACAGCACCATTCACACACTCTGATCTAACACCGTTCACATTCGGTGGTTCATGTGTGTAACCATGAGCGACTTACAGTTGACATCCATGTGGACTTGACTGTCCTCCGGGATGCTTCATTAACACTTCATTGATAACAGACAGTTTTGGTGCGGGTTCGATGACACCGACACATGGCACATTAGTACAAAGCCATATTGTTTCAGATCTGACCCGTCACTCATGCACCATGGCCTCAGATCGGTCACATCTCACATATCCATACTCTCTTGTAGTGACACACATCTCATATTGAAGTAGGAATAGATGAATGGATTTCTTTGGGACATCAATGAAGCTACCAGCTTCACCTGATAGTGTGAGAGTAGCCTTGTGCGATCGGCGTCCAGCCAGGTATCAGGAGTTGGTATCAGGCGATGAACTTCATCCACACTCATCTGCTATATTGTCACTACACGGATGAATCGCGCCAAGTGATTCCTGCGAGAATTCATTTTAATCAAAGTGAAGAAGGGTGGTCATGGTCCAGCGAGGTGACACAGGGTCTTTGATATGCACCGGGCGACTGTCGGCAACATCTGCGTCCGACAACCTCTGCTAATCGCCGCCATGTGCTCACTGTCACCGACTGACTGTGGCGTGCAGTTCATACTGACGGCAACTTTTCCTCCATCCCATCCATGAAGGTAATCGGGGTGCGTTCAGGTGACACCGGGGTCCTGGTTCACCCACCCAGAGGGGCACTTAACACTGCTATCCACATTCAGCTCTATACATCCATGTATGTGTGCTGCCCCCTGCCTTCGTGGCCAAGGGCTGCTGACAGGTGTCGAGCCCAATGGATCTCCCAACTTTGGTGGTGTATCAGTTAACATGGGTGTCACCGGCACCCTCGCCCCCACAGGTCACCACATCCTGGGTTCCCTCACCCGTGGTTAAAGCTTTGTTAGGGGCCTCTGGTGTTTTTTTTATTTTTTTATTTTCTATTTTTTGGTTTCCTCACCACAGTGTTAGAGAAACCTGTTTTCTGCCAACAGCAGAGCAGAGCAGCCTCCTATTGCCTTCCCTCCCTCTCCTCTCCTCCTCTCTCCTCCTCCTCCCTCTCTCTCCCTCCCTCTCTCCCTCCCTTTTCCTCCCGCTCAGCCTCTCCCTGGCTTTTTTTTCTCTCCCTCCCTCTCCTCCTCTTGCTTTTCTTCCTTGCACACTCCCTCCCCCTCTCCTTCCCGCCCCCCCACCCCCGCGTGCACATCCATTGCCCCCTCTTTTGCTCACCCTCTACCATTTTCTCTCCCGCCACCCTCAGCCTCCCTCTCTCCCTCCCTCCCTCCCCCCTCACCCACCCTCCCTCCTGCCCTCCT
>JAFBJT010108806.1:90136-105136 GCA_016785325.1 Chascanopsetta lugubris
CCCCCCCGCCCCCTCCCCCCCCCACTTCCGTCTCTCCCTCCCCGTCCTCTCCCTTCCTCTCATCTCCCCCACCCCTCACACTCTTACCCTTGCTCACTCACTCACTCCCCCCTCTTCTCCTCCTCCTCCTCCTCCTCCCACCTCTCTCACCCAACCAACCTCATCCTCTCCCTCACATTCACCCTCCCCCTTCCCTGATCTCTCTATCTCTCTCTCTCTCTCTCTGTCTCTCTCTCTCTCTGTCTCTCTCTCTCTCTCTCTCTGTCTCACTCCTTCTGTCCCTCCCCTTACTCCCTCCCTCTCTCCCTCCCTCCCTGCCTCACCCTCCCTCCCTCACCCCACCCTCCCCCTCCACTGCAGACATATTGTAGAGGCTGCTGCTGACTCAATAGGAGGCGCCATTCTGTGATAGCATTGCAAGGCAGGGAGGGAAAAAAGGGGGCAGGCAGAGTATAGGGAGGCTTACATAATGGAAGCTCTTTCTAGCGCCATCTACATCTAATGGGAGGAAGCACACAAGGGAGGCAGAGGGGTGGGAGTAGGCAGGGGTGTGTGTCTTACTTTCACTCACCCTGTCCCATGCACATTTTTCAATGTATGACTGACAGTAAACAAACAAGAGGACTGACTTTGGTCCTCTGTGCCACTCATTCACTCACTCACTCACTCACTCACCGTACCCCAGTTCAGTGTGTGCTTATCTAGAAGAGAGAGAAACTCAGGAGCACACAGGAATTGTTTAGGACATTACTCTGTCTTGTGTTTTGCCTCCATGTCACCATGCTCTGTTGACCTTTGACCCCACTCTGTTACCCTTCCCTGAAGATAGATATTTGACCGGAGACACTCTGGACTTTGACTTATCCTCTGCTAAAATGGAGCTTGAGTAACGCTAAAGGAAAAAGATGTTTTGTTGTATCACAAAAAAAGGAACTAAATTTTTGTGTTTACACCATGTTTCTCACTAAAAAGCTGAGTTTGTCTTTGAAGGCTGTGTATATCAAATTCATCATGTCAGCAGTCAGTGCGCTCCTCTCACCCACCTTGGACAAGCACCGTATCCAAATTTACACACACATGCGGTGCCTTCAGGTTTGGTTAGCCCCCCCCCCCCCCCCCCCCCCCCTAAAGCCATTTCTTGAGTGCCCCCCACAGCAGAAATAAAGCCATTTCTTGAGTGATTGGTCCCAGAGTGACTGATGTTTACTTGAATGTTCCCTCCAATGTTTGTAACTTCCTGTTTGGCCAGATGGATCTCAGCACAGAAAACTGGGATGCGCCCTCATTCTATATAAACAGTAAATAAATAATGAATACCTTCTAAAAGTTCCACAATAGAAGCTTTAAGGTGCAGTATTCAACAAGCTAGGAACTTGTCAGTGTTAGCACTTGTGTTTGGAACATTAGAGTCAGGGTCAGGTGTATCATTTGAAAGTATATTGTATGGGACTCCTTGCATGTTGCAGATTAATACCCCCCCCCCCCATCTCACTATCCCCTACTTAACACCTAAAGCAGCCTTAAAATATAAAGGGCTTATTCTACAGTAATAAAAACATGAACATTGTACACTCAAGTGTTTCAGACAACAGGTGTCTGCCATCTTTGTGTACAGTTGCTATGGTTACACGTGTCTCAAGGGGAGGATGACCATACCACTCCACACTGCAGTAGTACGGACCGGCTCACCTCAAGGAATCCAATTAGCATTTGCCATCTCTTGGTTGCTGCTAACCCGACTGCAGCTTTTACAGTACGTGCTGTTCACTGCAGAGCCGCGTCACTAAGAAGTCAGAAAAGCGCTTGTCATTCTTTAGTTATAATACTGCTGACATTTCAATCATGTACGATTCAATGAATGTTCAATTTGTTGTTTTCATAAGACCTTTGTAATGATGAGCAGGTCTGCCATGTTTGTACAGTAACCCAGAAGTTTGAAGGTGCAGTGTGTAAGATTTTGGTCCTTCTATAAATATTACAGAACAATTACACACTGACATTTTCTTGAATCTATAATCACTAAAATGTTAAATTTTTTCTCCATTACTCTTAAATGAGACCAATAATGTGTATTTACATATGGAGTGGGTCCCCTCTACGGGGGCCGTCATGTTTGTACAGTAGCCCAGAGTGGACGTACTAAACTACTTACGCCCTTTTGAGTTTTAATGACAACTGAAGTTGACCATAGGTTCTCCTGCATGCTCAGAGGGGTGAGGGTGAGGTGATGGATACAACCTGCAACTTCACCACTAGATGTCACCAAATCTTACACACTGCACCATTTATTGTTAAAACTCAAGATGTTTTGTACGTCCACTCTGAGCGACTGTAAAATCATGGTGGCCCCCGTGGAGAGGACCCCATGCTGATGTAAGCATACATTAAATAGCTCATTAAAGAGTAATTGGAAGAATATATACATTGCGGTTTTATTAATTCATAAAAATGTCAGTATGTAATTCTTTTGTTTCCTACCAATAGAAATGGCAGAATATCTTACACACAGCACCTTTAAGGGTTTTTCAATACTATATTGAAAAAATACTAAATTTTTACAGTATCAGCTGATTGATGGATGCAGGTTGTTAAACAGGACATCAGAACACATGCACTAATTTATGTTGTGTTCGATTTCTACTTATCTGTCCTCACATTTTATGGATACCATAATATCACTGTAAACTGTAACACGCTGTCCACTCTAATCCTGACAATGTGCACCAGTTACATGTATCCATGAACTCATTGCTGTGGTCATGACCCACAGCTCATGATCACAGGTGAGAGAATTTCTCATCAATTTCAAGATTTCCCATTTGGCTTAACTCTATCTTGACTGCATATACTACCTTACTCCCGACACCATGTTAATCCACCTGTCAATGGCTGTGGCCACATCCGCGATATCAGCTGTCACGTATGTGTGTTGAGTAGCCAGGTGTTGTCCTTAGGGTTCGGGTCAATGGACCAATGGCGCAACAGGATTCCTCCTCCTCCTGCCGCTGCTGCTGCAGTCAATGGCTAGTTGAAGATTTGGGTGACAGATAGGTCAGTGTGTTTGTCTGAGAGAGAGGGAGGGAGGGAGAGTGCTGCAAACAGTGCTGTAGTTAAACAGTGACATATTGATAATGGCAGTTCAGATGTGTACAAAACTTCTATCATAATGAAACTGTGGTACACAAATAAGACAATGGTAGGCGCCAGAATAATGGCACATTATGGGAAAAACTGTGTTGGACTGTTACTGTGCTCCCAGCAGCAGCAGGTTTGTTTTGTGTGTGATGCTAACTCTCTTTGAACTGGAATGAGCCGAGATGTGTCCGAGACCTGTGTCCTCTGTAAATGGGTGTAAACTATCACCAATGCACCCCCAATGTGCTGGTTGGTGTTGTCAGTGTTTCTCCGCCATGTTTCTACTTTTCGTGTCCTGTTGGAACCCAAATATACGTTGTTTATTTTACTGAAGTAACAGCAACACAAATATGGCGAAGCAGCGCAGGCAGTCACGTATGTATGTAAAAAGCCACCAAATGGGCCAATTACAGCTGTTTCAGTCTGCCCCGCTATGGGGATGTGTGCATCATGCAGGGCTCAGTGTAGACTTGTGATTTCTAATAGGAACGACATGCAAACACATTCCAGGCCCTGAGTAGAACGAGCAAATGAAACAACATTAATGACATCTCTATATTATGGATTATTCATACCAATGTGAGCCTTGTGTGAACATTTCATGTCTTCATTCATTTGAATGGAGCCTTGCCTTTAATGACAGTCATCCACAGACAAGAGCAAAGACAATGCAGGGTCATGCAATGTAGGGTTTTGCAAATAGAGTTGTCTAATCACCTCCATACAAGAACACATAGCTGGTGGATATCTTCAAGGTGTAATATATAGGATTTTTGAGTTGGTGTTTGTCAAGACACCACTTATATTTGGCCTTTCTTCCTCCACCCAACAACAACTACAGGATTTGGTATGTGCACAACATGAACATGGAGACTCTATTCTAGGAACATTGCATTTGTCGTATAAATGTTAATGCAAGCTAACCACCAGCACTTACCCGTCCAGAGCATTAAACGGGATTTAACCAATGTCTTCTCTCTAAAATCATAGAAGCATGATTTGTCACCTAAAATGTTTGTCTGAGAACTGTTTATTTCCCGAGTCATGGTTCAGTTTCCAGAAACCTCTCATAACCCCACCACACACCCGTTGACCATATATTTTCTGTCTTCCCGTTCAGGTGGGCAGCATGTTCCAGCTCCCCGTCAATAACCTGGGCAGTCTGCGGAAAGCAAGGAAAAATGTCAAGAGAGTCCTGGGCGACATCGGCTTGGAGTTCTGCAGAGAACACCAAGAGGTGAGCGTATACCACAAATTCATATTCATAGCAATACACTCGTCTTTTGCCCGAGAGCAAATCTGGTCTAAATACATGGCATACATTTGTGGAATAAGTTTTGGTTTGATATGAGGGTCAGTTCAGTAATGAGTAACATAGATGTTCTGTAGAGTTACTCAGCAGGGGGCCTGGCTCCGCTCCAAAAATACATAGATAGTATGTGATGATGTAAATCTAAGAATCGTACAGTATTCTGTGTTCGGCCTCATTGACACCATGTCCTCATTGTGTTAAATTTTACTCAATGCACGAGAATGATGCTCTGCACGCTTAAAAGCAAAACCAAGAGCTTTACATAATTCTGCATTCACTACTCTGGATTTCAACAAGGCCCCCGGCACAAACTTGGAGAATTATTGATGGGATTTGATGGAAGTGTTTGGACTGACTTAGAGGGAATGTCACAATTACGACACACTTTCCATAATTTGGCCAATTTCAGAAACAAGTGTTGACATGAGAACCTCCAAGCTCAATTGCATAAGGAGTAAGATTATGGAGAGAGAACGTTTAATTGTTTTCCTGCAGCAAAATAAAGTAAACCCAGGTTATATTGAAACCTTTCACTTTATCTATAAAAACACTTCCCCTGCATGAGTGCGAGTTAACTTGTTCAGCAGTTACCTGGAGCTGATTTCTTTGCGTCTCCATGTATATACTCATGTCAACACTGAAGCAAAACCTAACATCAATCAAAAAAGAAACATGAAACTAAGATCATTATTGTAAACAGTGTGCATACGATTAGATGAATTCTCATAGTGAAGTTGCATATTTCTGCAGCTATGTATTTGTTTGTGTAATTGATCAATCTGATCTGATTTTATTATTTTCACTCATTCTGTTAAAAATTACCATCTGCTCGACTATGGCGACATTATCTACCAGATGGCTCCAAAGTTCGCCCTGATTCAATCAGATACTTTCCATCACTCTGCCATACGTTTTGCCACCGGTGCTCCCATCCCCACTCACCACTGTGATCTTTACAAAGGAGTAGACCAGTCGTCCCTCCACACAAGATGGGCTGTTCACTTCCCTCCCTCTCAAACCTTCTGCACCTCTATCACAATAATCACCACATAAAGTCTGATGACATTGTCTTCTCAGTTAAATTTACCTGATCAAATGATGATTGATGATAATGATGATTACCAAACGAGTTGTTAAAAATGTAGATAATCATCCTGAGTTAATTTGATTATTTCTGTCATTAATTGCTTTCATTGTCATAAATACGCAAAAGAAGTTTAGTTCTGGGCAACTGAATAAACTTCTTGGTGGAAACTCTGTAGAAAGGACCTGCTTACGCTGTACAGGATTCATTAAGTGTAAAGAAGACAATAATGTAAACATGAACCTGATTGTAAGTAAATGAGAATATATTTAATTTATGCCAACAGAAATAGAAGTAATCTCTCCTAAAAATAATAAACTGGACCTTTAATACCCTTATCTCATGCACCCATATCATAATGTATTAACCTGTGTTTTCTTGTTATGTAGGACTATAAAGACTACACACCTCCAGAGGTCTATATAAAGCACACAACCTGGGAAGATGTGTGCATGTGGGAGCCATCACATACCAAAGTCCAGGTGTGTGACACACCAACACACACACACGTCATTCTTAGCAGCAATGATCTTTGAATCTTTTGTTTTGACTCATTATTTTTGTTCTCATGAAGTTATTTCAAACTTTTTCTATTATTGAAACAATTGTCGCCCTCTCTGTCTTCAGGACTACAGATCGAAGCCTTTCTGCTGCTCGGGCTGCCTCTTCTCCTCCAAGTACTTCTCTGCATACAAGAGCCACTTCCGCAATGTCCACAGCGAGGACTTTGAGAACAACATTTTGCTCAACTGCCCCTACTGCACTTACAATGGCAACAAAAAGACTCTGGAGACGCACATCAAACTTTTCCACATGCCGAACAACCCCGTGCGACACGGCCCGGGCGGAATGGTGGCGGGGTCTGGTGGGGTCGTTTTGAAGGACGGCGTGTTGAAGAGGAGCGGGGACAGCGTGGAACAGGCCGTGTACTATTGCAAGAAGTGCACCTATAGGGACCCATTGTACAATGTGGTGCGAAAGCACATCTACCGGGAACATTTCCAGCAAGTAGCCCAGCCTTACATTGCTAAACCAGGAGAGAAGACAAACGCTCATAACGGTGGAGCAGCAGCAGGACACACAGAGAGTCACAACACAAACAATACGAGTAATCAGATTCACTGCAAGAAGTGTCTGTTTGTTCCAAGAACCTATGAGGCTCTCGTCCAGCATGTCATCGAGGACCATGAGAGGATTGGCTACCAGGTGACCGCTATGATCGGGCACACCAGCGTGATCGTCCCCCGTCCCAAACCCATCCTCATGATCCCCCCCAAGACCATAGGAGATAGGACCATCATTGGGATGGGTCCTAAAGGTGCGGTGATGGCCACGACCAGGCCGAGCTCACAGCAGCTGGGTCGGGCGGTCATGTCATCAAAGACGGCCTTCAACGCTCAGAGTCTTCTGGCAGGGATGAAGCACGACATGGTTGGATTAAAGCCCGGGACCACCCAGCAGTTCACTGTTGGCGGTCAGCAGGTGAGGGTTAGTTTACCAGGGAACGCTCAGGTTTCCGTGCCCCAGCAGTCTCATGCAGCAAAGCAGCTTATGTCTGGCGGCGGTCTTCGGAGTCCGGTTATGCTCAGTGCCTCTTCCTCGCTCAGATCCAACTCGTTGGGTTCGCGTGTCCAAGCAGCGGCCACGACCGTAGCATCTCTCACGACCAAGAAAGGTGGCTCCTCGGTGCTCGGCACGTCCTACACGCAAAAGTGGAAAATCTGCACCATCTGCAACGAGCTGTTTCCCGAGAACGTGTACAGCTCTCACTTTGAAAAGGAACACAAAGCGGAGAAAGTGCCCGCTGTGGCCAACTACATCATGAAGATCCACAACTTCACCAGCAAGTGTCTCTATTGCAATCGCTATCTGCCCAGCGACACGCTGCTGAATCACATGTTGATCCACGGCCTGTCGTGCCCACACTGCCGGGCGACCTTCAACGATGTTGAGAAGATGGTGGCCCACATGCGACTTTCGCACCCAACCGAGAGTGTAGGCCCTCGCACGGACTCTCCCCTGACCTTTGACCTCACCCTGCAGCAGGGCAATCCCAAGAATGTTCAGTTGATTGTTACTACCTACAACATGAAAGATGCTCCAGAGGAGGCGGTGGCGTTCCACGCTCAGAGCAACACCCCTTTGGCATCGTCCTTGTCCGCCTCGCTATTATCGAGCAAGAGGTTGATGCCCCAGCATCCACCCAAAGCACCCCTGGTGGCTGCTGACAGTGTGCCAATCAAAACTCCCTCACCGGCGTCTGTGCCCTACAAAAGGGACGTGGGTAAGACCCTGTGTCCTCTCTGCTTCTCCATCCTGAAGGGCCCAATCTCGGACTCACTGGCCCACCACCTGAGAGAGAGGCACCAGGTGATTCAGACAGTCCATCCTGTAGAAAAGAAACTGACCTACAAGTGCATTCACTGCTTGGGGGTTTACACAAGCAACATGACAGCCTCTACCATCACTCTACATTTGGTGCACTGTCGAGGTGTGGGGAAATCCCAGAATGGACAGGACAGCCGAGCGCCCCTTTCCTCTCGTGTCAGCCAGGCCCAGATCAGTGCTCTCAAACGGGCAGGCTTCCATAGTTCAGACCCAACTGCACCAAAACGACGGAGAGCAGGGCCCCCGGGAGAAAGGGCCCACCCACGGGACATCAGTAGTCTATCTTTTGTAGAAGATCCAGATGAGCCTATAGTTCTGGCCCTCGACCCAACGGGACATGAAAATGATTCATACGAGTCCCGGAAAGCGTTTCTAACGGAGTACTTCAACCACGTACCATATCCTACACAGCGGGAGGTGGAGAAGCTCGCCGCCAGTCTGTGGCTGTGGAAGTCGGACATCTCGAGCCACTTTGTCAACAAGAGGAGAAAATGTGCACAAGAATGCGAGGCCCAAAATGCCAACGTGTTGCTCGGCTTCAGTATGCATGAGGTCAGCAAGGTGAGTCACGACCTGGCGTTTTCCCAAGACGGCGCATTCGAGGGCACACACAACAAGAGGCGCACATCCAGGTCGCGCATGGGCGTGTCACTGCAAGCTCTGCGTCGAAACCGGGAGCTTGAAGGTGCCAACGGCAGTGTGGCCCCTTCATTGAGGGGAAAGCCAAGTGGGACTGTGGACATTTCTAAAGTGATGCCATCTTTTCCAAAACCTAATAATGCCAGCACAGGCCAAGCCAAGACAATCAACAGCACCTCAGCACAAAAATTACCTCTAGACCTCTCCGAGCCTATCGCTATTGACTCCGACAGCGACGAGGAAGAGCAGCTTAGAGATACCAGGGAGCAGGAGAGAGAGTTGCATTACCATGGTAACCAACAGCTTACTGGAGCAAAAGAGCAAAGGATGGGGGCAAAGATTGTTTCAGATCTCGATGATTTGTCAGACGATGACGACGAGGAGGAGGATGATGATGATGATGAGGAGGACGAAGATGATGACGATGACGATGATGATGAAGAAGATGATGATGATGAGTTCGAAGGGGTACAGAACGGCTTCAGGCCTTTGGAGAGCTCGGGGAGACCGGCTGCTAAGGGAAGAGACACTCTTCCCATCATCATCCCCAAGTTTGTTCCATCGTCCGCCCGAAACAGGAGAGACGGGGCCCAACTGGGCAAACAGCAGGTGTGAGCCGCAGAGACCCAAACCGCTCACACAATGTGAGAGACACTAGATTGCATCCAACAGATCTGCCTCGCCCCGAACTGAAGGACACGTCTGCGAAAGACACGAGAACGCTCCTCCAGTGCAAACAAGCCATTTAAAGGCAATGAGCAGTGAGGGTTCATTTATCGAACTGTGAAGTTTTACTCTTTCTCTACCTGATCCGGAACGGAGGTTCAAAGACAACATTTGAAGTTACACCAAACAAAAAAAAAGTTTTCTGCCTTCTATATACTTTATTACATCGAGAAGAGGAGTTGTTAATGTTGATTTAGCCACTGAATTCTTCAGCGTGTGGCTTGTTGTGAGGTAACAGGTTCAGGCCGACCAGATAATCCATGGTTTTTCATGTACTGAGTGAGGTATTGTAAATTTGTACAGTCTTTTAGACATGTTTGGACAGATGTTGCTGTACATGTACCCTTAAATATTTGCTATTACCTGTGTGTAAAGGTAGCCTCATACGTTCTATATTGATATGCTTAACAATAGGTGTTGCTTTGGTGGCTGGTATTTTCATGTTTGTTTATTTTTTAACAAAAACCTAGCTGTTTTTTTTCCTCTTCAAAATAATATATCTATATATTGAATGAAAAACAGAATGAGTTTGCTTTTGCTTTTTAATTTGATTTTTATTTAATTTTTTTTATCCTTTTGTATGATCTCCGAAAAGAATAGCGGGACCGTGCTATTCCCATCCTCCTGCAGTGTAAAGGAACATTTCATCAACTTTTTGCAGCCCCTTTCAAGTTCGTTCCTTTGCCCCTACATGAGTGGATGCCAACTGGCATGGTTGGCATCCACAAAAGAGAAAGCAATTTGTTTCTCCTCCAAAAAACTGTTGTTTCATATGTGTTCTTTGAATTGTGAGTATTTGTTTTGCGTTTTTGTTTTTCACTTGCGCATTTATGAACAATAAAGTGCTGTAATTGTGCTTCTCACACAAGAAATTGGAAGCGTTTCTGGGATCACAGTGTGAAATGGAATGTGTATAGGAAAAAATTAGTATGTTCACACTCGGCAATAAAGTGCTGCAAGAATCTGAAATTAAGGTATTAACTAAGGTTTATATATATATTTGCCTGAAGTAAGGTTTCAGGTCAATACAAGAAATTAAATCTTACTCATGTTAGTGCAGCAATTTTTAAATAGCCAAAATTCAAAGTAGATTAGTAGTAAAGTAGATTTACCTACATTTTAAATTTGATGCTTTTGAAAAAAAAAATTCAGTTGTGAATTTATTGAAAAGAATCTGCATCTTCTCAAACTAACAAACATGAACAAATTACACCATTTTTACCATTTGCAAAATCATCCCACAGGCCATTCTGAACCCAAGTGGTGGGCTGTTTGATACCCCTGCTCTAACTAAACTGAAAATTCAATGCGAAAATCCCATTGACTTTTTAATGATGTTGAGAATTTCTTGAATTGCCAACAGAAAATATGTTATCGCCGTGGTACGTTTTAGTTTGAGAAGCAATTACTTTGTTTTTCTCTTTTGTTGTAAATCTGCTTTGTCTGACGCTGTCTTCATTTTCCCTGAAAATAGTCCAGAGCAAAACTCACACAGATTGTACAATAACATTGCACTGTGGATTGATCGTACCTGGTAAACAGTACAGCAGTTCCCTCTTTTGGTGCAAAAAGAGGCTATAAATCAGCTCTCAGTGGAGGCTGGAAGTTGTATGGTTAATGGTGCATTGATTGCTGTTTGAAATACAAAGCTGCGGTTGCTTCTCAGCACCCCACTGTGATAAATCTGAAAGGTCAACAGATTAATCTCCAGAGCACCGACCAGATACTAAGAAATATCTCTATTGCAAAACACCTGCCACTGCTAAAATGTGCTGCTCAAGTATAAAACAACATTTGTATGTAAACTAAGTCTGTACTGTACGCAGAATCATTTAGCTGATCTAAGTGGACACTAATCTCACCATGTATGTTTTTTACACAAAACCATGACATTTTTAAAGGTGTAGTCTTTGAGATTTAGTAACATCAAATGGTGAACTTGTATGTTGCAACTGAATACTTCTACAGCTTGTCTTGTAGGAGAACCTATGGTAGCCTTTGGATCCCCTATAACCTCAAAGGGTGTTTACTTGGTCAGATATGGGCTGCTGCAGAAACATGACGATGCAACATGGCCGCCTCCACCGAGAAGCAATAGGAATGTAAATAATACCATTGCTGTCTTACGCAATGGGCCTTTAAAGGGATCACCAGTTTTTTTGCTGATGCAGTATTGCTTTAACACACATTGAATGTGTGTGGCCATCACCCAAAGCAAAGCCACCACAGTTACCATACTTCTCCATCCCATAGTTAGAGCCCAGTCCTGGGCTGGAGAATGGGTTGTTCAGCAGTGGTGATCAGGCTCCAGGGAGAGCTAGTGAACGTGCAAGGGACAGATTTCCGAAGCGGTGGAACTATTGTTTGTCACTTGAGGCTGGCTCCAAAAGTGACTCCCAAAGACTTAGATAAAATGGTCAACTTTGGAGATGAATGACACATGTTTAAACTGGTACAAACTACATTCTAGGTATCATTCAGTCACATGTATTCTCGTGAGAACTACACAGGGTTTGAATTATGTTTTTAAATTGCTTATTTTTACTCTATTGTGCCTAATTAAGGTAGAAGCACCCCAGCTCTATCTGTGCTCCGCCCCTTTTCTTATTCTTGGATGAACCAAAGAAGTAGGAGGAGTTAGGCATCTGCAAGAGTGAACTGCCCACAGTGAACCTCATAAGCCCTCTGCAGAAACCTATGGGTGATGTCATAGATGCTACGTCCATCTTTATATGCAGTCTATGACTCTTATGTTATTGATTGAGGACAACCCTTTTTCCATTGGGAGGGGCATAAGAGAAATGTGTGTTGAAGAGATTGCAGACTCCTTGGGACATAAGAACATAGCTGACCATATATGCCCATAGAGAAAACTTATGTCTCATTCATTTAGCTTTTGAAACTCCCTCACTGGCATTGAAAGTGATTGACTCATGCGTCTTTTCAAATATGTTTATGTTTTCCTGAGAGAAGCATCCTATGAAACTCATCTCAACTGAGGATGTGCACCTTGATTAATCCCATGTGAGGAGGAGGATTATTATGCAGGAGTGGAGTCTTTAGAAGCCAAAAATAGTTGCAGGAATATCCAATACTGCCTGGAGCGAGCGGCCTTGAGAGATCAGAGTGGTTTTATTCTGTTTATCTCAGATGTGATGAAAAACGCAAACGCGTTTCTTGAAAATATAGCACCTGTGTCAAACCTCAGTCTCACAGGATGAGGAAACATGGAGCAGAGTGTGTGATGTGTGTTGTCAGAGCGCTTCAGTGTATTATCCCCTGGTGTTGTTGTTTTGATGAAAACCAAATGGACCTTGTGTGCATGTTACCTGTGATTGGAAGGTCTGCGAAGAGGCCGGGGTTAGAAATAGAACACTACATTATTAACCTTACACTGAGGTACATCATGGGATGAAAGGGTCACTGCTCTGAGGCGGGATCAATCAGATCTGATTGAGATAAGATGGAGTGAGACGGAATGAGGTTAACTGTGTTTATTTTCACCTACAACTCTTTCATTAAACATGCCACCCCTCTGCCGCCAAGGGACGCAGAATCCAAAATGGAGGGAAATTACCCCAGTGCAAAAGGAGGAGGAGGAGAGTGAGTGAGGGAGGGAGGGAGGGAGGCAAGACTCTCCTTGGCTGGCTAGTGTTGCTATGCTGTTGTGAGGAGCGAGTGAGGGAGAGAGAGGGGGGGTGGGAGGGTGGTGGGGGAGGCTGAAGGAGAGAGGTGGGAGAGAGAGAGGGAGGGTGGTGGGGGAGGCTGAAGGAAGGAGTGGGGAGAGAGGGGGTTGGGAGGGTGGTGGGGCAGGCTGAAGGAGAGAGGGGGGGGGAGAGGCCTGGCAGACTGTGGGGGAGGCAGAGGCCTCATCTGCAGTGCTGTGTGCAGAAGGAGCGCCCAACAGCCTTTCTAAGGGGGGGTGGGGGTGGTTGGGGGGGTGAGGGAAGGGGGGAAGAGGAAGGGGAGGGGGGAGGGGAAGAAAAAGGGAGTCAGAGACGGACATGGGTGCCATGAAGGAGAAGGAAGGAGAGGGGGGGAGGGAGGGGAGGGGTGGAAGGAGACGGGTGAGGGAGAAAAGGGGGAGGAGGTGGGGCGGCAGAAAGGGGGGTGAGGAAGAGGGAGGTGAGGAAGAGGAAGGGGGGAGGGGAGTTAATGGCTGTAGTAATGGTGGTGGTAGTGTAGAGGCTGGCGCCCCCTGCAGCTGGAGGAGTGGTACGGAGAGGCCCTAGTGTGTGTGTGTGTGTGTGTGTGTGTGAGTGTGCTGTGAGACAAAGAGGAACAGGCCGCAGTGACAGAACAGCCCTTGTACTTAAAAGGTGTGTGAGGGGAGGGAAGGGGGGGGGGGGCCCTAGCAGCAATTAGCATTCGCAAGATCGTCAACATCCGACATGCGAGGCTTCATTTCATCACGACAGGGGAAGTGGTGGTGGGTTGGTGGGGCGGGTGGGGCGGGGGGGGGGGGGGGGAGCAGGTTGTAATGCAACAATGCCGTAGACACTGATGGCGCCCTCTGCAGGAAACTGACAGGAGTCTGTGGGACATTAATGGGGACAGCCTTGGGTGTCATGCAGAACTTGGACTATAATGGCGGAGGTGGAGACAAGGAGGGGGGAGTGCCGGAGTTGATGGGAGGTGGGCGTGGAAGGGGGCGGGGGGTAAGGACAGGCCTTGCAGACTGCAGGGGGTGGGAGGCGGGTAAGAGGAGGCCTCCCCTGCAGTGTAGGGGGTGGGGGGCTGGCATGATTGTGGATGGCGCGGGGGGGGGGGCCTTATTGGGGAGTGACCGGGGGGCAGTCGCAGAGCCATCCTCACTGCTGGCGCCTCCTGCAGGGTGAGCGGCCTCACACACGCACACACACACACACACACAGAATATATGGAATTTACAGTGTAATATCTCCTCAGATATTTGTCTTATCAGCTTTATATTAGACGTGTGTGATTTGATGCGTGGTTCTGTTTATGTACATTTCACTTTTTAATGTTAAGGACCGTGTTTCTGTTCGTGCATCAAATTGATATTGTGTCACATTTTCAAGAAATTCTCAGCTCTGCATGGGGATTGAGGTATAAATCGTTCTGTCACTGGCCACCAGAAGGCAGTAATGACACCCAAGCAGGTTTGCATACATGGTTATTGTACTAATCTATTATCACCTCCCCAGGTCAAAGGTCACCGTTGGGTGTCGTTGCTGAATAATAAGCCCAACCCAAACTAAACACACACTGAATTAAATTAGCAAATGGAAAATAATATTTTAAAGTTATTTAATGAGTGTGACACATAAACCTCTGTCAGTGTATAACCATCTAGTGGCACTGGATGTTAAGGAAATGTATTCACACTATATGTTGCTGACTCATCATTTCCCACAGTACATTATGAAGAGTGGTGTGCAAGAACGTATGTGTTTTAAAGTGATAATGTGATGGAACAACAAAGAAAAAGAAGAAAAGGTAACTGATAATCAATCAAAGTTATCTCAATATGTTATTGTTACTATCATCACACCTAGAGCTGAATAACATTTTGTAACAACATATACAGCAATATAAGATGGTATTGATTGTAAGAGTTATTTTTTAGAAAGCAGTGTGGGGTAAAAAAAGACAATTATTTTCTTAAGGAAAAATGAATGATAACAAGGCCTTTTATCACAATATTATGTAGAAAAGAGACAGATTCTTTCTCTGCACTCTAAAATATCTGTGC
>JAFBJT010108806.1:107636-130771 GCA_016785325.1 Chascanopsetta lugubris
ATTATTATTATTATAATAATAAGAATCATTTTATAGTGCCTTTCAAGAGACCCAAGGACGTTTTTTACATTTTGTTTTTTTAAACTTTCTTTGCTACTTGTTTGGAGTTCCTGGATCATTTGCTCTTTTTTTGATTGGCACCTGTCTACCTGTCTCTTCCATGAGCAATTAATTGAATCTTTTGAGCTGATATGACTATTGAAGGCTTTTATAGGCTCTCGTACAGCATGCAACTTCACCACTCGACAGCATTACATCCTACACACTGTACCTTTAACATGGTGGGCTAATCACTCTTTAACACTGAATAATAACTGTTTCCATATGTGATTGGAATTTATTCAAGTTACAGTTACTGTATAAGCATTTGCATAGATAATATAAAAATATAGATCAGCACATAGCTCTGTGTTATTATAACACCAATCATATGTCTTTTGAGCTCTTGTGGGCCACTTGGAAAGATATGATGTGCGGGATGCGGCCCTCGCTCCTTGAGTCTGACACATGTGGTACAGACAGAAAAAATGACTGCGCTTAAAGGGATTCCATTTGTTTGATTTGGAAAGGAGGGGCAAGGGCAATCATTCTTACTTCAACCTAAAGAAATACGTTGGTTTCCTGACAGTATGAAACCTTCGAAGAACAATGGCACATTTAGGAAAAATGGAGATTTTATTTAATTGATGTGTGAATAAAATTTGAATAATGAGGAGGTTCCAGTACAGTAAATGTACAATGTGTGGAATTAAGTTGCATCAGTGGCGAAGTGCATTCTGCATCTGGTCCCACATACCCCCACCAAACATTATTATATTATTATTTAGTTTTCATTTTCTGCCTCTAGATTTCCTTACCCTACATCTTGGACACTGGACTTTTTAATTGACAGAAAATGTTAATTTAAAAAGTAATTTTTGTTTCGATTCAAAGAACACATTTGAAACTCTTAGGAGTTGTGTTGACCGAACACTCATTGTGTGCATCTGACCTGGTTTACGTGTGTTCAGTCAAGTTTTTCTTTGTCAGCATGGAAGTGAAACTAGATTTGCTTTATCACTGCTCACTCGCGTGGCCCATAAAGAAGACTGACTGAAGTTCTTCATCGTTGTTTCTGTACCTGACATGTTGGTCGTTTCAAAGGTTTGTCAAGTAATCGACATTGTCTTTCAACCTTTGAAAATGAACAATAATCCAACGGATTCGTGTATCAGTCCAATATTTTGAAATCAAAAAGACCCCAATTATGAATAAGCAATTTGACTTGCATTGTAAGTTACTCGATATTTGGTCTAAAGACTTGATGCAAACTTGATCATGTATCCACATCGGACTAAATTCCACACTGCACTTGTGACGCAGGCTCAGGACAGAGACCCCTTCAGGCGCTGTTTGCTGACCAAACAAGTGTTTTGAGCAAGTTATGTGTTGACACAAACTATCCAACCTATTTCTTCTCAATTCTTTGACCGCTCGACACAAAATACCTTCTTATTGCACTTAAGTTAGCTCTTGTCCCAAAACTTGTTCGCTCCAGCTCAGGGAACGGCTCTGCTTCCTGACCCATGATTAATATCATTTCAGCTCTGTCCTCATGAATTCAATGACCAGTGTCCACAGTTGGCATGTGAATACGTATCATCTTTTGTCTGCACCGGGCAACTGTAACCACAACACCATCAACACCACCAACAGGCCGGTGTGCCAGAGATCGGCCTCCCAGAGCAGACATTGATCCAATCAGATCACCGTTAGAAACCAGAGATGTATTTTGTGTCAACAACACAACAACGAGACGGAGGGCAGTGTTCCAAACATCCTCAAATACAGACAAACATGTCACAAACTCTGCATTAATAATTCTTCACATGTGGCGCGTTAGAGCTTGTCCACATGGAGGACAGACTCCTCTGATGCAGAGCGGTGTCTGCTGCTCAGTCTTTAAAGAGATGCTTCTTAATATTTCATGCATGTAATAGCTTTTGTAATAGAACTCTCGAATTAGACCCTCTTGCATCTATTTCAGGCTAATGTGTGTTTTTGTTTTTCCATGCCTTTTCTTCCCATCTGATCCCAGTTTGGTGCGGAGTTCCGTCGCTTCTCCCTGGATCGATCGAAGCCAGGCCGGTTCGACGAGTTCTATGGCCTCCTGCAGCATGTGCACCGCATCCCCAACGTGGAGCTGTTGGTGGGTTACGCTGACGTGCACGGCGACCTGCTGCCCATCAACAACGATGACAACTATCACAAGGCCATATCCACCGCCAGCCCCCTGCTCAGGCTGTTCCTGCAGAGGAAAGGTAAGCAAAGAATAAACATTTGAACTCAGGAGCCTGGTTTTTACTATTTTCAGTTCAGATCGGATTTTCTATGAAAATCAAAATTAAGGTTTTGTTATTGCGTTAAAAGGAATCCTTTAGAACAGGGATTTTCAACTGGTGGGTTGGGTTCAACGGGTGGGCACTAACATGGGTCTGAAATCATGTCTGTGTTTAATGAAATAAAATAAAAATAAGACATCAAGGTTTTGTTGTACAATACAAAAGACAACAGGAAATAGCCCACGCATGAATTTTGATGCTTTTAAGTGCTCAAAAAGATGGTTGAACAAAAATGCAGCCTTCTCACGGACATTTTACACCATCATGTGCAGTATGTGGTGACAATGAACTCATGAAATAGTGGTGTTGTTTGGTAATAGCCTTATTCTAGCTTCAAAAATCCTCGTAGTGGTGTGTGAAGATTGAAGTAGGATCCTAGACCTGTGTGCGCTACCAAGTTTATTTTTAGCAATCAGCCAGATTCCAATGCAAATATCGTATTTGGACTTGTCATGGAAGGGAGCAGTGTTGTGAAGCGCTCCAGGGTTGCTAATGACACACGCAACTGAGTTGTCATTGCAAACAATCCTCTAAATCCCTCTGGAGGTGTCGCCCTTCAGTGGGTCAGAGGTCAGCAGCCTTGCATAGACACTCTTACTCGCATAGAACATTTAGCATAAAGGTGCAGTGTGTATGATTTTGGTCATTTTTGTCACTTCAAACAACATCATGAAACAATTACACACTGACATTCTTAGGAATTTATAATCACCGAAATGTTTTATTTTTTCTCCATTACCCTTAAATGAGGCCATGGATGTATATTTACACGAGGAGCGGGTCCTCTCTATGGGGGCCACCATGTTTTTACAGTAGCCCAGTGTGGACGTTTGAAACATATTTTGAGTTTTAATGACAACTGAAGTCAACCATAGGTTCTCCTGCATGTTCAGAAGGGTGAGGGCGAGATGAGGGATACAACATGGAACCTCACCCCTAGATGTCACCAAATCCTACACACCGCACCCAAAACAAACCAAAACTTAATGTAAAGAAGAAGAAACCAAACTTTTCAGATAGTTGTCCTTTGAGACATTTTCCAGAACATGTCAGTTGCATATTCAAGCTTGAGGCTGATTTCTGTGTGGAGATCTCGGGGCCCTAACTCTGCCCTCTAAATCCACCCCAGGCCCTTCACCTACTCTCGGCAGCTGTTGGCTGCTGTTGTCAGCACCTTGGCGCTCCACCCTTCCCACCCAGAAACGAGCGCCGTCAGTGTAAACCTTGACTCCGTGGTCCAGTCATGTTCGGTATTGGGGATTAAAGAGATGCCATCATTTACTGATGCATAGCTAACTAAATCTGAGGGCACGGCGTGTGAAATACTGTGCAGAGTGGTGAGCATGCACATTGGCTGAAAGTTCTATTCAGCACCTTTAGGCTCCGCAGTCACTCAGGAGGTGTGTTGCCTTGCTGACTGTGGTTTTTTAGGAAATTAGCATTTGAAGCTCCTTCTCTTGCCACACACCGTGCTCCCTTTGTTTCTCACTTCCTCTAAAACGCATTACTAGCTATATCTTTACATATATACACCTGTCATCGTATTGCATGGCCTTATTTATCTGTTCTGTGGCGAGAGAGAGATTTCCATAAGTGTAAATTCTGCTCATCACTGAGCTGAACATGCCAATCGCAGTTTACATAGACACAAATACTCACAATAAAAGCCTTATTAGAGTAAATATGTTACATGTAAACACGTCAATCATGACATTCTGAGCTGATACAGCCCTTCGAAAATAAATTTGAATTCCGAATGAATGAGGTGGAATATGTTGATAGTTATTCTGAAGGGTGTGAATGGACACACTTTTTCCTGGTTTGTATCTGAACTTTTCAGAATAATAATGATTGTGCTTTTATTTTGAAAAGAATCATTTGTACATATTTCACTTGTGGTTGATAGACCACATGAGAACATGCATTTTTGACAAACGTGGAATATACATTTTCAGGAAAATTAGATAACCTTTACTTTTTTTAAATTATTTTATTCTGATTAGACTCTTGATACATGTATATACACTTTAAAATTCAATGACTTAAACCTCTGTTCATGTAAACGGCAAAGTTAGCATCTCTAATCAGAATGATTTAATTGGATAAGTTACATCGTTGGCATGTAAACATGGCTATCATTCGCTTACTCTTAATGATCGCATGATCCTGTTTTTGCTCAACAATGATATTGTAACAGCATGTTCTGATCTCTGACATGCATCCTAACTAACGAGTAGGACCTGGTGAATGGGGGGAGGAACCCCCGGGGGTCTGCAGGCCGAGCGAGGGGAAGGCTGGGGTTTTTGCACTCTGTTGTGTTTAAGCTGCCTCGCTGTGCCATATGACCCCATACAAGCTAAGCCACTTTGTCAGGAGGAGATTAGTGGGGTCATAGTGTAGTGCTGCATGGGACCATGTTTCAATTACCAGCTCCAGACACTAGCCCCCATGCTGGGCTCACTGCTGCTCGCACACAAACGACACGAAAACACAGGCAAGCAGGCATCTCGCATTAGTCATCCACACACGTGCGCTGTCTTGTAGACAATAGGCAACAAAAAAAGAGCAACACCAGGAGTTGCACGCAAACACTAATGCAGCCACAACCCCCAATAGACCTGTTGTCCTCCGTCCCTGGTTACCTCCCTGATTTGGCTGCCGCCCCCTTAAAGCACCATTTGGTTGGTGCTTAAAAGACTAATGTGCAATGTGCAGCGAATTGACAGCTACTGTATAATTTATTATACAGCATCTGCAGTTATTGTCTATCGTGATGACTCTGTTGTGTATTGAGTTAATGGCGTCACCATTGCTGGGCCAAGTGGAGTGTATCTGAGAGCTGTTTATCTGGGAAGTAGATCACATCTCGATATCATGAGAGTACAGCGGGGCTGTAGATGAGGCAGCAGTGTGGGCTCTAGACCTCCATTGACACGTACAGTGAAGTCTCATCGCTCAGATATCTGGGAAATGTGTTCCAAAGCTAATAAAATCAACGCCATGTCAGCAATATTAAACTCATTTGAAACAGCTTTTGTTGTTCGGAGCCGCTCTCACAGATGCACGGAACTCCACAATAATCTCCTTAAATTATCAAGAGGATCCTTATGGGAGTATTTTCTTCCTCGCCCCTCCATAAAATATTGGATAAGGCTAGAATTGGTGCATGTGAGAATACAGTAGGAAAATAAGTATCAGGAATTCAAAGGATTCACTCCAAGGGAAAGGCTGTGT
Organism: Chascanopsetta lugubris; assembly: GCA_016785325.1. Classification (NCBI taxonomy): domain Eukaryota; kingdom Metazoa; phylum Chordata; class Actinopteri; order Pleuronectiformes; family Bothidae; genus Chascanopsetta; species Chascanopsetta lugubris. The sequence goes on from JAFBJT010108806.1 coordinate 113,252, forward strand.
CAATGAGGTTTCTAATTTGCAACAGATGCCAAAGTACAAAAAGATAAAGAATAAAAATATCTCCGGGTGATAAGAGAGGCTATAAATATTGAAAACAAACAATATGTTATTAGCAGTTGAGAGGCTGATAATCAATATCTGGAATCAAGAAGCATTTAATGTTAAAATGAAAAAGATTCTGTCACCAAGATTGCTAATGGATTAACCATTTATCAATTATTAAAATCGTTTGGTAGGTCCATATGGTTATTGATTATTTTGGTCTGTTGAAAAGAATAGCGAGTATTCCCTCAGATGGTTGCAGTAGATGCACTATAATGCACTGTCAAAATATTTTTGCTATGTTATAATGGCATACAGTTTCTCTGCTTTTATGTTCATTTCTTCAAAAATAGATAGACTATGGGTATTTTCAAATAAAGCATTAAAAATGGTTACGTGTTACTATTTTCTTTTTATGTTTCTTTTTGTTCGATTAATTGAAAAATTGACCTCTTGCCAATCACAGTGTTGATAGTGACACACAGTGAAGTGAGGAGGAGGAGAGAAAGCATGTTTTGATTCATTAACTCTGTGAGTGATTGTTAAAACACAACAATAATGTAGATAATCTACTGCAGTTTTATATGCTATTAGCTTGGATTACTAAACCTAAGATTTTCGGACTTGTCATTGTCGAGCAGCTGGTTTGGTGGATGGTGGAGAGTAGAATGGACGTGCGTCTGTGAGTGTCAGTTGGTGTATTGTTGTGGTCTGGGTCTTGAATAATGGCGACATTGTTGTTGTTTTTTTTCTGCATCATCGCTACATTACTTATCAGCCATTAGTATTCCATTGTTCCCTGCTGAAAAATGGCCCAAGTGTTTGTGCCTGTGTGGACTCAGCCACTCGGTTTTAAACTTGCCCCAACACACACACACACACACACACACACACACACACACACACACACACACAACAGCAACAACGCCCTGCCCTCCGTCCCAGAACAGTGTGTCGATGGCTATTCAGCTGGCAGTGAGGTGTTCAGTGTTTACTGGTTGTCACGGCAGCGCTGAAGAGGCCTGTTCATAGGTGGATTAACAGAGCCGGAGTCTCTTTAAGGCTGATGAGAGCAGCAAAGCAGGCTGGGAGCAGGGCTACAAGCACTGGGACAAACACAACACGTCTGTCTCAACTGTCTTTGCTGCAGCTTCATTTGTCATGTGTGTGTGTTCTCACAACTGCAGCTGACTGTGACCTCACTTGTGACGAACTCACTACAAAAACTATAACGTAAACACAAGACGGATCGATAAACTCTTAGTTCATTCCCAGTCTGGGCAGGCAGCTCTTTATCAGTCACTGTTCAGAGCCATTTCCTGGTTCACACTGTTTTTGCTTGGCTCAGTGAAAATGGAGAACATGGTGGTTATTAGTCAGCTGCTCTTGACAGTGTTGATGTTAGTTTCTCTTTAGATTAATGATGTTTAAAGTTGGCATGGGAACTTTTTTCATAATCATGCACTTGATTGTTATTTATATTATACTTTAAATCAGAAACTAATCTTCATAGCACCATGGTCATGACTTAAAACAAACCTGTTCTTGAGTAAATATGGATGCTGAGATTAAGCACAGGATTTTCGATGACAGAGGCTTTATAAAAATAGATCAAATCCTACTTAGATAAAAAAAAAAACTGTCTTGATAAAGAAACTCTGAGGATATAATGGTGCGGCTGCTCATGGAAACCATAGGCACAGTTTAATATCTCATCGCTTCCCTTTCTTCGGACTAATTGGCTGTACACATAAACATAAGCACGGTTATTTATTGCTCATCATTTATTGTTAATAACATCCTTGCTCGTCCTTGTGGGGTTCCACTTGGAAAGAAGAAAGGAAGACCTATGACTGATACATTATTAAAAGTGAGAGAAGAAAAATAGCGTAAGACACCTAGTGGAGCTACAAATGCTGGCTACTGGCTGACTTTAAAGGTGCAGTGTGTAAGATTTTGGTCATTTGTGTCACTTCTGATGGTAGAGGGAGAAAAGATATTTCAACACAATTTCAAACTAACATTTTCATAATCACCTAAATGTATTTCTATTACCATCACCTTTAAATGAGCCCATTAATGTATATTAACCTGAGGGGCGGGTCCTCTCTACATGGCCTGCCATTTTTTTTACAGTAGCCCAGAGTGGACCTACTACACATCTTTTGAGTTTTAATGAGAGCTACCACTGGTTCTCCTGCATTCTTGGAAGAATTACGGTGAGGTGACACCACTAGGTGTCACCAAATCTTACATACTGCACCTTTAACCTTTTGTTTGTGATGATGGTAGCTCAAACCACACAAGGGCAACAGAATGCATATTGCATGTCACTTCACAGCCACAAGGCAGGATTTGTCAGTTGATTGTCAAACACTTTATTTTAGTTGTTTGAATTCTCTTTACATCTCGATGATAGTCAATCAGGTTGTTGGAAATTTGCAAACCAGCTTTTCCTGTACAACCAACTTCATTCAGTGTTGCATCTCAGGGGACATATACGACTCCTCACAATCTTTGCCCTACAGAAAAATATCTGCAATGCCGAACAACAACAACATACTTGGGTGAATAATTGGTGTTGATGGGAAGTCTGAGTAATGGAGAGGGCATTTTTTGTCAACACCGTTATGATTTACAAAGACACAGTGTAGATATAGTTCAGCACCTCTGGTTTGGATGAAATGCAACTGCTGTAGTCATCTGATTTATAGCTGCAGCTCTGCCTGGAATTTTGTAACCACCTCAAATATGCAAAGATTGACTTGATCATTTTTGGCAGTGTGTGGTCCATGCATCACATATCTTTGTGTGTTCGTACACAGAGTAGAGCCGGAGCATTAGATTGCAATATAGTAGTTCAGCCTCTCTCAGAATGTGAGTTTATGCGGTGACATCAGTCATCGTTTGGTGCCTTCACCCTTCACTGGAGGGGAAAGGTATGGAGGGGGACAGGAATGCTTGTATTTGCATATCCCCGCAACAGCAGCAGGGACTGCCTCGGTAATTAGTCACCCGCTCATGAGTCATTCATCCACGGGAAAGGAAATGTACATGGATACATTTACCCACCCTGTAAAGCAAGCAGCAGCGGTGACTGTAAATGCGAATGTTTTATTATGGAGGGTGGAGATCCTGAGGGTGTGTCTTGAGTGACGGGTTGGGTGAGTCAGTCACAGAAAAGAAAAAGAAAAAGTTTCGTATGGAAGAGTTGAAGTCAAAATGAATAAGTGAGAGTAGATTAATAAAGAAAATGAAGAGATGAAGAGGTGTATTATAATATTATAAAAAGAGTTAAATATATTGCCATAATGTTGGTGTTTTAAAGGTGCAGTGTGTACGATTTCTGTTGTTTTTGTCTCTTCTGAAAATATTGCAAAACAATTACATACTGACATTTTCATGAGTTTATAATCACCTAAATTATCACCTATTATTTTTCCCACTACCGTTAAATGAACCGATTAAAGTGTATATATACATGAGGGGCGGGTCCTCTCTACGGGGACCGCCATGTTTTTACAGTAGCCCAGAGTGGATCTTTTTGAATTTTAATGACAACTGAGGGCCACCATATAGGTTCTCCTGCATGCTCAGAAGAGTGAGGGTGAGGTGATGGATGCAACTTCACCACTAGATGTCACCAAATCTTACACACTGCACCTTTAAAGGTACATGGTGCAAAATTAAGAAAATGACCTATATGAATATTGGCGTAATCCATATGCCCCCAGATGTACATATATGGTCATTGGGTCCAGGCAATGGGCAGTTTTAGACAAAAACATGTACTGAGGGACACTGTGTGTGTGTGTGTGTGTGTGTGTGTGTGTGTGTGTGTGTGTGTGTGTGTGTGTGTGTGTGTGTGTGTGTGTGTGTGTGTGTGTGTGTGTGTTTGTTTGTGAATGCTTACTGCACATGGCTTGAACAACCATGACTGAGACATTCCCATAAGATTCAGCAGGTGCACTGGATGTCACACTCGCCCTGGGAGAGACGTTTAGGAGCTTTGACAATCAAATACACTTGCTGGGGGGAGATCATGTTGTCCACAGAGCCCAAATGAATCCCTGCATGGGATGTTATATGTAATGAGAGAGGAAGGGATGGAGGAGGAATGCATGGTGGAGGAACACATCTTGGGCCCTAATAAGAGAGATGGAGGGATGAAAGGGAGAGGGAGGGTAAATGGTATTAAAGAGGGAGTCATGTATAAGCCATTGTTTAGCCGAGGCATGTAATTAGAGATGTGGAGAAAAGGAGAGGGAGTCTTGTAAGTGTGATAGGAATGCAATGAGAGAAAGAGAGAGGGAGAGGGGATAGTCTTAGTGAGGGAGGAATGCAGAATGAGGCCCAGGCTGGGGAGGGAGGGAGAGGGAAAGAGAGAGAGAGAGAAAGAGATGAAGGGAGGGGGCATTTTTGGTGGAATGTGGCCAGCCTCTGATCACGTCTGCTGGCTAGATTAGACAGGACAACAGGGCCAGACTGGGCCACAGAACCGGGCTCAGTCAACTCACTGAATACATATAAAGATCAGTAGCGAGGGAGTGAAACAAAAGTTGAAACAAAACCTAGCATGATAGTATTTGATCTGAAAAAAATAAAAAAAAATTTTTTTTAAAAATTGGAGGAGAGGGCAGCTTATCTGGGAAGTGAGGACGTGGTGGAAGTCCTAGCTCAGAGTTTGGGAAGATGACTGGGTCCAGGCAGGGAAGGAAATGGACTTTGGAAATGAACTTTGCCAGCTAGCTACTCAAATATGTACACGTAAGAAATGTGAGCAGATATCTTATTGTTATTGGAGAAAGACAGAGACTGGGTCAAGAGTTGAAACAGAGACACTTGGATTGTTGACTTTTGGGAATATGGTCGATTTTCTGATTGCTTGGTGATTATTTGTCTTTATAATTTAATTTGTGCCTATAAAACAAATAAAGAACGGAAGTTTCTTCTCACTCTAATAGCTGGTGAAAGCAAATCTTATCCCACGTTCCACCTCCTGAATAAAAACGTGTGCTGTCTTATTAATGTTGCTTGCTGGCCGTGTATCTAATAGAGTTTTGATTAAAATGAAACATTCCTTCTGTTGTTTCTGTCCCTGGGGCTGTGTGCTGCAGTAATACTGATATGAAACATGATAACCGATATGCTTATCTATGCATTTCTTTCAACGCGCCATCTCGGTTTATTTACCCTGGATCGCTGCAACACTAGCAGGCCCTGACACGCTGTTCCAGAACACTGTTGCTTAACTGCTGCCTCTTAATTGTTTGCTCATCATCTTCTTTCTATTTGGAAGATATATAAGATAACTACTCTGAGAAGGTTTTTGATTGCTGTTATGTTTAAGAACTGGCTTAAATCAGATCTCTTACTAATAAGTGAGAGAGGTCTCTGTGATATCAGTGAATGAAAATAAAATTCCCACCATGAGCTGAGTCCATAAATTCCCTTAAAAAATCCCTTTTTATCTGATTTGTTGAGATCTTCTTTACAACCATTGAACTGAATAGCTTGAAATAACGAAATGAGAAAGTGTCGGATGATGTCATCAATAGTCAACGTAGCTTTCGTCCTAGCACTTTCTCAGCTATAAGGAAGAGCTTGGCAGTGTGCAATCTTGTGCTGTGAGAGTGTACATTTGAGAAGGACAACTAAATGTTAAGAAACCTCCATTTATATTAAGTATCCATCTTGCAAATCAGATTTGGCTTCGATAATGTGAATCTGCACTGTTTGGTAGCCCAGTAATTAGGTTGGCACCATTTCATTATCGATGTCCAGATCAGCATTTGTGGCCCTTGATACGATTTTTTAAACATTGTGTATATACCGATTCCGAGTCCCTATGCAATGCTTTGATTGCCTGGAATATAGACACACAAACAGTAATTTATTGTTTACAAAAATACACAAAGCAACAGCAAATGAGGATATTTATCCTTCCTCTTTGTTGCTTTAGTGGAGCAGCCCTCTATACTCAGGCTTTGCATGGAATCATAGGTCATACTTGGTTTAAAGTCCCTTGAATATCCAATGAAAGATGAATTTAAAATGTGATTTCAGAGTTTGAAATTTGTCCAGAATTTTTCTTCCAAACTCGTACAATATGCTCATACTTTGGGCATGTTGTACACGTTTAATCTTTCAAATTAGTTTAATTTATGTGTCCCGTTATTGAATCTTTCATTCTGTCACCTATTGTAGAAGAAATTTCACATCATGTTTTCAATGTGAAATGGGCCTGATTTGAATAGGTGGCTGTGTTGTTCACCCTCTGGCTCTGGAAAATAATATCTGCTTATCCACTCAGAGCAAAGTCCTTATTCAGAGTGGTGAGTGACAGACCTGTGAGGTGGGACTGCTTCTCCCTCCCTTTCCCTCCACCCTCCTTTCCTCCTGTGACGTGGCTCGGTAGAAGCTTTGGTTTTTCAGACAGATGTAGCTACCTTCATTCCCCCGACTCCACCTCTGTCATGTGACTCTGTCCTGAAATCCGACCTGACCCTGTCCCCTTACCTTTTCCTGTCCCAAGCTCAAGTCTAGCCCTAGCCCCAGGCACATCTCTGCTCCTGGCCATCACCAGGTCAGACGCCATGCCGCATGCTGACTTTGTCCCAGTCCCAGTTGTGGCCATTACCTTATTGCCCTCAACAAACTCCTCCTCCTGCAGTTGATGCTACATTCTTTGTCCCAGCCCTGGCCTCTAAGGACCATTGATTCCTGCACTTAATTCAGCTGCAGCAGCATCTTTAAAAACACCAGCAGTGGGAGGAGTTAAATGGATCAAAGGAGGATGATAACAAAGGCCAAAAGGGGGAAACACTGACAAAGGTGGAGATGCAGGTTGATGAGGGATTGACCAAAGTTACAGAGGAACAGATATGACTTCAAGTCATGGAGGGAGAATATTGACGGGTTAGAACAAGTTGCAGAGGAAGGAGAAATGTATATGTGTCGGCACAAAAGAAATTGATGGAGTTCATCATTCTGCAGTGATTGAATTAGGTTGAGGGCTTTATGAAATTGAGTTTATTCCGCAATGTGTCACATACTGTAGCATTGCAGCTCCTACTGTGAGGTTTCCTACTATTTTTTGACAAATGGTTCATGTCAAGCCAGACTAATTTGGCAGGGCTGATGAGTGAGATGGAGAATTCACGAGTGAGATAATATGGATGAGCCTAGAAAAGGCCTAATGACTGGGGTCCTTTTGATTATTGATTTAACATGGAATTATTTAAAATGGCAGCTCAGTTACTCATTACATCACTGTCAGTGCATCCACCTCTTCTGCCGATCACCTTTCTAATGACCCCTGTACAGAGTTTAAGACCTTTTCTTTCCTGCAGTGTATAGAGTGCTTCAGGAATAAGACCCAACATATGGTAATACATAATTTAACATGTTAATAAATCCAATGAGTCAGTGAGTGTTGTGGATGTTTTATCCAGTTAAAGTCCTCAAAAATGTCTGTTGTTAACACAAGCCAATGAAACATCGATGTTTATTATATAGAACATGCAAGTCAATAACCTACTTGTGAATTTTGATATTTTTTTGACATTTGATGAGCAATTAAATGTTGATGGAACAGTTCATTAATAGCCTTTTGTTAGCCTTTCACTGCTAATGGTGACATTGATGCTTTAAAAATCAGCAAGTTTGTGTCTGTTTTAAAATTTTGAATAAATAACAAGTTTTTCGCAATCATCCAGAATCCATTGCAAAATCCTCATTGACGTGTTGCAGATGGAAACAGTGTCATGATCTCCTCTGCACTCTATTCCATCCTTACCTCTCAGCAGCACACTTCTTCTCTTTGACCTCCCTCTCTCCCTCCTTCCATTTCTTCCTCTCACTCTTATCAGCAGCTACAAGGCACTTTTTATCTGAGCTGTGACAGGGAGGTATGCTCGTCACACCGGGAATAGTAACCCTTCAGGAATGTACTCCTTTGAATTTTTTTTATTCACCTCCTCCTTCTCCTCTTCCTCTCCTAAAGCTTCTACTTCTACTCTCCTCTTGCTCTCTCATTCTCTCTCCCTCCATCTTCTGCCTGAGTCACAGTTTTCCTCCACTGCTGTTTTCTCTCTTTGCACAAGTTCACAGACACGCACCCTATAACTCCCCCTCTCTTCCCCTCCCCTCCTCCTGTATCGTTCTGTGTCAGGCACACCATGGCACTGGCCGTGTGGTGAACATCTGAGCTTGTCAACAAACTTGACAGTTTCCAGAGCAACTCCCCAAATGCTCAAACTGCGTGTGTTTTTGTTAAATATGTCCGTTTTCTGCTCCATATGTTCTGTCTTTTTTCCCTTGTAATGACCCAGAAACAGTCATGGTTATAGTGGTTGCAAGTTGAAAATAATTGGTCAAACTTAAAGGTGCAGTTTGTAAGATTTGGTGAAGTTGCATGTTGTATCCCACAGCTCACCCCTTACCTTTTTGAGCATTCAGGAAAACCTATTGGTAGCCCTCAGTTGCCAATCAAGTTCAGAAGTTGTTTAGCACGTTCACTTTGGGTTACTGTAAAAACATAGCAGCCCCCATAGAGAGGACCTGCTCCTGATGTAAATATTCAATAAAGGGCTCATTTTGGGGTAATGTAAAAAGAACGTTATAGTCAGGTGTCTGTCTATGATTTTTAATTACAGATAGAAGTGACGAAAATGTATTGAAATCCTACACACAACACCTTCTTAAAATACAATAATAACAAACCACATATCTCGTTCCTCAACTACAGATTCTGCATATTCACAGGTTGTTTATATCATTGTTTATATCAACGTTTACATATATTTTATCTGTTTATAGAGATTATTTTGAACTGCTATAATGTAAAATACAGACATGTTTGGCTAACTAGCATACTATCCTCTGTCGTAACTTAAAGGTGCATCAGGCAACTTTTGGCCTATTATTTTTCTATGCTAGCCAGAGCCCCTCCAGCCTCCAAGCCCCTGTGGTGGCTTAGCTTCTGTGTAGGAATGTGTCTGTTTATGTGTAGTAAGTGCAGGCACCCTCGACTGGCAAACAGCTAGCTTTATTGTTGTGATTATATTCAGTTAGCCAATGTTTGCTCTTTGCTGACAACTGTTAACGCAAAAGCACAAGCTAGCAAGAGTACTTTCACTGCCTAAGGTATTGCTTTGAATAATATTCTTTTCAAAGTACTACATGCAAATCTTTAAGAGCTAGTGTGTGCAATTTAGGCAAACTTATTTCCATTTGTATCGACAGAAAATGAATATACATTTTTTTTGCTGATGTTTGAGTATTAACAATAACAAGCTATTGGTTTTCGTCTATGTTTTAAGTGAAGGATAAGTAAAGGGATATCTTGCTGTCGAATGATGTCACCATTAGTTGTCACTTCACCCTGTACACTGTACCCTCCACCCAGTGTAGTCATGATGACACATTGAAAGTATAGCATGACAACACTTCTTTATTACTCTCGATTGAAAGTATCAAGACTCCTGAGTGATAGTAGTAGTCATAGCAGCAGCAGTAGTAATAGTAGTCACAGTCCTCTGACTGTGACAGGGCTCAGTCCTGATGGTTTTGTTTTATTTGCTCTCAGTATCTGGTTTCCCCAACATGGAGCAAATACCAGGAAGCAATGGATTGTTACCAGCTAGGGTCATTACATTACAATGAAACCAACTGCCTTGTCATCGTGTGTCATTATAAGTGTAACACTGTGAAACTGGAAAGGTAGTAAGTGTCACGACAGAGTGCTGGTCGAAGTAGGTGAATACAAAGTACTTTTCTTTTTCTAAGAATCTCCTGATCCAAGATGAGCAGAGATAGTCCCAGTCATTCTGTGGGATTCTTTAAAGTCTATAGTTTGAGCTTTAATGCATCCAGAGTGTGTGAAGAATAGTGCGCTGAACGAGATGATGTCTTCCACCATTCCATGCCAGTACAACACACACACACACACACACACACACACACACACACACACACACACACACACACACTAGCAGTTTCTTCTCCTTAGGCAAAGTTGTCTCATTCACTTCACTGTCAGGACAGAGATGCATTAGTTGTGTGTATACATTGTGTGTTTGTTTAGTTACATGGTAAAGGGAATAAAGACTGTTGTTTCATGTGTCCTCACTTGTGATGTTGTGCTCCTGGGTTGTCATTTTCTCCTCTGCTGCTTCACTTCCTCCTCCCCTCACTGACTCCATTCACAGGGGAGGGACAATGATCGCAGCCGGTGCATGGCTGGGGTAGCTCGCAAGTGTAGAGCCAAGGCAAGAGAGAGGTTTAAAAGATGGCTTTTATTGTCTTGGTTTGTTGTTCATTTCTCAAAAGTGGCATTCATAGGGTAGGAAAGATTGAAAAATATTGTAATTCTGTTTGGTAATGGAGAGTTTGAACACAGGCTTTTATAACACAGACTTCAATTGCGTTGCACCGCAGCAGAAGTAAGAAAGTAATAAGTCTCGTCACCTTACCCATAATGCAACCACTTACTTGTTTGATTCCACCCTTTCTGCCAGTACAGTCTTTCACATTAACATCATGGATATATAATATTTACTGGATATGATACATGTGTGTGCCAAACTTGTGAACAAAAACAATATCTTTATATCAATGTATAAAATCTTTTAGGATCATCAACCACTTATTAAATTACTTACATATCCACCTGCTCTACTGGGTGTACAACATGGAAGTATGTTTTTTTAATTTTTTTTTTATGCTTGAAAAAGCGTTCCCTATTTTTACACACCTGCACATTTGTGACGTAGGCTTGATATAAAAAAAAATAAAAAAAATTTGTCATACTCTCACACACACTCACAATGATATCTTTACAGATAATCAAGAGTGGATTTCTTTGTTTACAGTACAGATGGTTCTCAGACTATGTCAATAAAAGCCATAGCTATTATGTAACAGGTGCTAATCCCTGGTAATATATCAAATAGGATTTTATAAGTAGCCAATAATGGGGTCATAAATCTTCCATATACTAACATCAATTGTGCGCAGGAGTGAATACGTGACTACATTTGAGAAGTTTAGGTCATTCTTCCTTTTCTAAACCGTCATTCTCATTGTCAGTAGTGAGGCATATCATTTCTAGTGATGTCACAGGTTTTTTAGAGGAAGTGAAACATGCACTAATTCCTCCCTCCTGTTCTAAATTGGTCGGTTCAAGCTGAGAAGTAGTGAGCGCTTGATATAGATATCATCTTTTTACAGTTTTCCATCAATGATAACCTGTGGTAGTTTAAAGTAATCATTAGCCAGAGCAGCTGCATACCTGTACACTCCCTACTGCATACCTCAGTGTTTACTGCGCACTGGGGCAATAATAGCCGTTTGATTTAATGTGCTACACACAATATCCAGCAAAGCAAAATGAGCAAAATCATACATTAGATGCTTTTTCTACAGAGATAAACAATTTGTTTTCATAATAATCATTGGACCTTTTTATCATGTCTTAGAGCTTCTTCAATGGCTCTTATTCAAATGTTTCCGTCCTGTAGGTGAGGTCAGACTGACCGATGACCTGACTGACCTGACGTCTTTATTATCATCTTTTATTCATTTTTAAATCCTGAATACTATACCTTTACGCAAATAGTTTTTGGGTTTTCGTTGTATTACAAAATGTTTCCGATAAGTCCTTGGTCCTTCAGTGTAGATGCCAATTTTTAATTGCCATTGTCCTGATAACTGATATTTGGGGCTGAAATACATTAATAGTAAAAATGAAAATATGTATTAAGAATATTCACTTGGGACTTTGTATGGATCATTGATGTCATATCTTTGGTAAATCTGTAAGATCAGTCACACGACTGTAGCAAAACCAGTCAATGACTCATAGGTGTACGTGTGTGTACTCGAAGCACGTACAAAGCATGAGAACCAGTCAAACATTGCTATGGGACAGTGGGTTAGCTCAGGTCTCGTGTTTGGAACAAAAAATGGTAATTTGTCCTTTCAAATGAGGAACTGTGTGTGTGTGTGTGTGTGTGTTTATCTTGTCAGTTGCCTATAGGTCTTTGCAGCCGAGTAGACTGAGAGCTGGGCTCATGTGTGTGCAGTACACTAATTAGCTATTCTGCAGCTATGGCGTTTTCAGGGTATTGGATTTCTATGTGCTTCTGCTCATTAGAGCTCAAGCCTCATCCTTAACCACTGATAAAGCTTATAGATACATGTGTGTGCATGCGTGCATGTGCGCACGCGTGTGTGTGTGTGTGTGTCTGTCTAAATGAATGCCTCCTTGTGTGGGCTTGCAGATGCTTGCATATGTTGTTTGTGTGTGCGTGTGTGTGTGTGTATGGAGTTACGTATGCGGCAATCAGGAAGTTGCCCACTTATACCATTTGACACAAGCATCCTCCTCAACCTCTGTGTGTGTGTGTGTGTGTGTGTGTGTGTGTGTGAGAGAGAGGGGGAGAGTGAGAGTGGCCCTAAGGGATCATCACATTCTCCCCCTTCACTATAACTCTATTGTCAGATCTGGCCTTTCATATGCTGGATGGAGATGGAAGGGTGGCTCAGATGAAAGGAAGACTTGAGAGAGTAAGATGAGATGTGTACGGTTATCTACTCCTGTGCATGGTTGCACCACACAGCCATTGTGTCAGCACTAGAAGAAGACTTGTGGTGTGCATGTGTTGCAAACAGGGTTCCCACAATTTTTTAAGTCTGGAAATGCACTGAGTTCATTAGTTTAAAAAAGACATTACAGGTGCAGTGTGTACCAATTTTGGTCAGTTTTTGTCACTTCTTATGCCCAATCGTAGCCTGACATAATATTGGCCTGGATTTAATTTAATTTATTGGCTATATAATTGGCCTCAGCATTTGTCACTTATGCACTGTACCTCATGAGGTGATGGATGCTACATGCAACTTCACCACTGGATGTCACCAAATCTTACACACTGCTTCGTCAATCGATTTTTGAATGTACAAAATTTATCAGAGTTTTTCTCCTACATCTACTCCCTTCATTAAGAATACGTCCTTATCCTAATGCAATTTGAAATTTTGAAATAAAATTCCATTTTTTGTTTTTGTTTAAGTGTCATCTAGTGTGATTAACTATAGAAATTAATTTGATTTATTGAAAGATAATGGGGGTTTGTCCATTTTGGGGTTACTGAGTAAAGGAAAGCACAACATGGTGGCCTCCATGGAGAGAATTAACTTTTTGTGAGGACTCATACAGTAATGAAAATAACAATTCACCAATTCAAGGCATAATTCTCTCATAGAAACAGTAGAATTTAATCCACTCACTCTGCCAGTCTTGTTTGTGCATGTAGAGAGAGCATAGACGTAGTGATTGTGACTAAACATACATTTTAATATTTGCGTGGTCTCAACTAACTCCGAGGCCAGGACTGACAAAGATCGCGCGATCGCATACACACATGAGAACTGAAACACGAGAGTGCCACTCTATCCCGGGACAATTGATCCTTTTGTTTTGTTTTAGGAATGGAAGAACAAGGAGGAGGAGGGGCGGGGGGCGCGGGTAGCAGCAGGACTTGTCCGATCCCAAGAGCTGGACTCTTAATCAGTCACCTGAGTGGACATTTTCCCAGATTACACACCCAGAGGAGGGGCAGAGAATGAAATAGTTTTCGGTGTAAGACTGCCAGAGCTCTATTTATAGACTGTTTTCATCTAATAAAGGAGCTTTTCAAAGTGCTGTAAAGATGGCAAGAGGTGAGGAGCACTTTATGAAGTGGAAAATTGAAAGGAAGAAGTTAAAATAACATCAGAAATAGACAAGATGTGAAGTCAGGCTGAGAATAGCAAAAAAAAAAAAGCTCAATTGAAATTTGGCCTGTGTGTTGTCTATGAGCCAGTTGTTAATGTTTAGCTCATGGTTAACTATTCAAGAACCAAGGTCCAGCTTTTCCCTCAGTACCTCTCTGCTGCATGGTTTGGTGTTGACACGAGCAATGCTTGGTTTAACGCCTGTAATGATGTCAACACTCCCTCTGTGAAATATACGCAGTTAAAGGTACAGTGTGTTCAATGCTTGGAAGTGTGTCCATATCTGATGGAAGCAATAAGAACACAATTATGTTGATGTTTTTAATGGGTGTGTCATCACCTGAGTGTACAAACTGTTGTCTTTGGGATTTTAGAATGAGCCCTTGATATTTACATTAAAGGTACAGTGGTTGGTTGGTTGGATTTGGTAACATGTAGCTGTTACATTGCATGTTGTATCCATCACCTCACCCCTCTGAGCAATAGGAGAACCTATGATAGACTTCAGTTGCCATTCAAACTCAAAAGACATTTAGCACATCCACTCTGGGCTACTGGAGGAAAAAAGGGCGGCCCCAGTAGACAGGATTCCCTCTTCATGGAAATAATGGGCTCATTCAAGGGTAATGAAAAATAAATCAAACATTTAGGTGATTATAGATTCATGAAAATGTCAGTATGTCATTGTTTGGTAAGATTCTTATGACTGGAATCTTACACACTGCACCTTTAAAAGTAGGTCCTTGATACAAAGGCCCCCATGTTGCACCACCATGTAACGTCTTTAGCCCCAAAACACAAACACCTCTTAGAGTTGCTTGGAGTGGTTGGGTGATGTAAGGGTGGTTAGCAGCAACATGCAAGCCTCTGAGCCACAGCTGCCGCCTCTTTTAGCATGATAACACACATTCAACGCCTCTGATTTTTAGCTCATCCTACCTGGTTTATCTGCAGTAAAGATTTTTTAAGTCGGTATTTCTCATAAAATGGAACTAGATTAGCTTGGTTAATTAGGAATTTAAGGTTTTGTTATGCCGTGTAAGGAAAAGCACTTGAGTGGGAGAGACTTGTGCCTCTGTGGTGGAACTAAACTGTAGCCTATTCATAGATGCAGATCCCTTTCTCCATACCTTGACACACACCTCCTTGATACATGTAACTGTGTGTCACAGTGTCGCAGACCACCAGAGTTGACCGTGATTGGTCCGCCTGTTACCATTGTATTTCCAACAGACGGTGCCAGACGCGGCTGCTGCTGGGCAGGCTATTATTGAACGACTCCACTGTCATTGTCACCACACAGACATTGGTGTGTTGACATTTAATGCCCCCTCCAGACTGTAGTCTTATTTTGCAGCTTGGAAGCAACAGCTTTTTTTTTTAGTCTTGTGAAAACAAGTTCTTGAGCCTTTTATTTGTCTTATTTTTACTTTTTTGTAGGCTTGTATCAAACAAATACAGAATCTTTATTTCAGGCCTGTCGCCGAAAAGCCATTTTCAAAAAACACTTTGAGAGGAGGGAACACAGGACATATTCTTGTGGCATTAAGACATTTAAAACCAACAGCCGCAGAGCACTGCTTATCTGTTAACTCTGTTGTTTATACCGCAGGGACTATGCATCCAAATGCACTACACTCTGCACAGCACCTCCTGGGTCAATATACATGATGCTGAGAGGACTGGTCGCCGATAAACCTCTGCGTAATTAGTTAGTGGATAAGATGACTGCATCCAGAAGTAGAGAGAGACAAACATCCTGAGTATAGTTTCACACCAAACATATGCTCATTAAACCCATGAAGCAGCATCCCAGCGCACCATGTGCACCTGCGGGGCTGTACGCGGCATATGGAGTCTGAATTGTGGCGCCTCAGCACAACAGAGAGCTGATGAAGGAGCCGAGCCCGAGCGTCTGTTCGGCTGCTGCAGCACTTTGCATCACTGTGACCTGAGGCGAGTTGGGGGGAGCGACATCTTTTGTGTGTTTAACACAGGCGCCCCACAGTGACACTTCGGGCTCACAGCCACGCCATCGCAGAGAATGATTCGTTCCCCTTCAAACGACATGACGCAACCGAATGTCAGCCTGAACAACGACTTCATGCATAGCGAGCCTGGCGTGACATTAATGGAAAATTAACCAGCTTTGTTTCCCCCTTCCTCTTTCCTCCTTCTGTGTTCCCCTTCCCTTTCTCTACTTCCTCCATGTTGTCATCTCGCAGAGGAAGCTGATTACTCGACCTTCGGGACCGACTCGCTGACCAGGAAGAAGAACACGGTGCTCTCTGCCGTTCTTCTGCGGCCCGACGCCAACAGGAAAAAGCCACCTGTCATCATTAGCCTCCCCAAGGACTTCCGACCCGTGTCCTCCATCATCGACGTGGACATCCTGCCCGAGACGCACCGGCGCGTTCGCCTGTACAAGCATGGCCAGGAGAAACCGCTGGGCTTCTACATACGTGACGGCTCCAGCGTACGCGTCACTCCGCAGGGGCTGGAGAAGGTGCCGGGGATATTCATCTCGCGCATGGTGCCCGGGGGGCTGGCGGAGAGCACCGGCCTGCTGGCGGTCAACGACGAGGTACTGGAGGTGAACGGCATCGAGGTGGCGGGGAAGTCGCTGGACCAGGTGACGGACATGATGATCGCCAACAGCCACAACCTCATCATCACTGTGAAGCCCGCCAACCAGCGGAACAACGTGGTGCGCAGCGGAGGGGGCGCGGCGTCCGGTAGCTCCGGGCGCTCGTCGGACAGCGGCGCCAGCTACTACGGCTACTCGACGCACAGCGGTGCCGCCGCGCTCGTGCCGTCGCATATCATCCAGAACTTCCCCGTGGGCGAGCTGGAGAGCGATGAGGAGGACGAGGACCTGGTAATCGAGGCGGGAGGGGAGGCGGAGCCGATCCGACGTGCCCCCTCCAACTATAGCATGCCCTCGCTGCCTCGCTATGAGCCGCACCTCAACCTCCGCACCACCACCATCAACGCCACCACCGCCGCCTCTGCCCATTCCATCAACGCGAACGGGACCCTGCCAGCTAGCGGCAGCAGCGGGTCACTGAGCTATGCCAATGCTGCCTCCAGCACACCATCCCCAGACAGAGCGATGGAGAGGCGTAGCCTGGAGGAAGACGGTACTGTTATAACTCTTTAGGTACACTAAACTGACTAAACACTGGAAACGGATACACAACAGAGAGAAACACACACTTGGGGGGAGGGGGGGGGGGTCATTGATTGACAGGCACTTCCTGTCTGAGAGGCACAGTCACGTGTGTGCGCACTATGAAACGTGACAGCTCAATGTTTGTATACATCCCAACACATCTTAACACTACACCCTGTACCTTGCACCTCTACATGCCAATGATCAAGCATGTGTGCCATAGTCTTGACATACCCCCCCCCCCTCCCCATGTTCTTTGGGCACAGACGGTGTACTTTCCATACTCCACTATCCTCCACTTTATTTTTTTTGTAAAACCACTGGAAGCACTTGTTTTTTAACCAAAAAAAACCTCAATCTGCTGAATCTCCACCAGAGGGCAGACATGAGACACTGACGTCACAGCGGAGAAATGAGAAGATGAAGGAAGAAGTTGCACCCCCTTTAACAAACTTGTTGACAATCCGGTGCCCCTCTATTTTTGTGTTTGCTCACTTCCACCCCTGCACTACACCACGCCCCTCTGC
>JAFBJT010108806.1:133239-148175 GCA_016785325.1 Chascanopsetta lugubris
GGGCGCCGGTGGGGGGGGGGGGGGGGGGGTCATTGATTGACAGGCACTTCCTGTCTGAGAGGCACAGTCACGTGTGTGCGCACTATGAAACGTGACAGCTCAATGTTTGTATACATCCCAACACATCTTAACACTACACCCTGTACCTTGCACCTCTACATGCCAATGATCAAGCATGTGTGCCATAGTCTTGACATACCCCCCCCCCCTCCCCATGTTCTTTGGGCACAGACGGTGTACTTTCCATACTCCACTATCCTCCACTTTATTTTTTTTGTAAAACCACTGGAAGCACTTGTTTTTTAACCAAAAAAAACCTCAATCTGCTGAATCTCCACCAGAGGGCAGACATGAGACACTGACGTCACAGCGGAGAAATGAGAAGATGAAGGAAGAAGTTGCACCCCCTTTAACAAACTTGTTGACAATCCGGTGCCCCTCTATTTTTGTGTTTGCTCACTTCCACCCCTGCACTACACCACGACCCTCTGCTGTCCATGCAAGCAGACCACAGCAGTCTGCTTGTTATGGTATTTTCCTCCACCAGATGCTGAGACCCACAGTAAAAAAAAATTGTTTTTACAAGAGGACAAACAACAAAACAAAACAAAAACAAGTCTGAGCTCTTTGTGCTGACTCGGATGCTTTTTTTTTAAACAGCTGTTTTTAGCCGTCTTGCTTTTTGTCTGCTGTGTTGGCTGATGAATTTTAATACACTGATGAATTCCTCCCTTAAACAGTAGGCCTTTCTTTTTGATATAGCTGGAATATTTTGTCTCTGTTTGTTTTTAGCAAATCTACAAGAGGGCTGTCACTTTTTCCAAAAATCAAATTCAAACTTATTTGACACACTTCTTAGTTAATTGACGGTTTAGCTTGCTAGCATCTTGTAGCTTTGTCGAAATTATAAGCTGTATCTCAATTCAGGGACCTATTGCATCACAAACTTTTTGTCTCTTAATAGAAGACAAATATGGTGATGCTGTTTGGTTAAAGATACAGTTTGTAAGATTTAGGTGAAATAAGTCCACATTTGTATAGTTACCTGGGTAAATGAATTATTTTCATTAACCCTACAGAATGAACCCTTTATATTTACCAGAGGTTCTCTCGCATGTTTGGAGGGGATGGGCTGCGACACGTAACTTCACCACTAGATGTCACTAAACCCCTCACAAAGTGCCTTTAATTTCAATCACATTTCGATTCCTCCCAACATTTAGTGTTCGCCTGCCGCTGCCATCTCCTCATGATTAAAACATGTGACATCAAGCTGGGAAGGATCAACCCAATAGCGCCCCTGTTGGCCGGAAAGTGAAAGTACACATGTGTGACACCACTGTGATGCCATCAGTCTTCATATGCAGCCTTGCAAGGATGTATAGCACCTGAACTGAGGCATAGCTCGTAACAGGCTCATTCCACTGGTGGGTCAAGAGGGCACATGATTGGCCAAACTGTCTGTGATTGCCCTCTGCTGGATCTCGAGGCAAAGTACATCAGATAGACAACATTCAAATTTGAAATCTAAAGTGACAGCCCTTACATCCGATATCTCTCTGGTGATGGCATTCTGTGCTGCACTTCACTCTCATAAAATGCTCCTCCACGTTCAAAGTCATTTCCTTATTGTTGCACTCCCTCTCCTTTCCGTGACAAGGGCTATTTCCCCTGCTGCATGTGTTCAGATAAGAAAATGTGAATGTGATGTTTGTTTTTATGTTTTTCTCAGTCCTGTACGCTACACAGTTCCCTGTCTCTCCACTGTATGTACGTTGAGTTCTCTTGGATGTGTCCACATTCACAAATGAAGCGTGAACTCGCCACTAGTTTCTGCGCCACTTCCTCATTATCGAACTCGATTAACGGAACTCTGTGAGCGATTGCGTGGTATTGACTGGGCCTAAACGGCACATTGATAGCTGGACTGTGTTGCAACTAGTAAACACAACCAGAAGTTGAAATGAGTCGTACACACACACACACACTGTGATGACAGAGGGACACCCTGTAAGACAGTAAAGTAAGGCCTGCTCAGACTGAGTCATAGTGGAGCAAACACATGTACAGGTTGGCAGGGCACAAACTGATCCTGTTTGTTGAAGGAGAGGCAGGTCGACTCAATGATCTGCAAGACTTTGACTGAAACTATATTTACCCTGTGTAGTGTGATCGAGGTTTTAATGAGCTCATATCTCAATCCCTTCAAAATGTCCTTGTGACCTTCAAGGCATATCTCTGATTGTTTGCTGCTGTACAAATTCAAATGACATAACCAGTTACACATTTTTTTGTTTGTTTGTCTAAAATACTCACCCAAGTCGTTTTTCACTTTCTACCCATGGGTCTACGGGGCATTGTGCTCAAAGCGCCCTCTGCTGGATCACACTGGAATTCCTTCTCATGGTCTAATGCTGGGGTGTCATATTAGCCCGGGCCCACGTTTGTCCCAATTTGATCTCAAGTGGACGGGACCAGTAAAATCATAGCATGAAGACCTATAAACAACAGCAACTTCAAATTCCCTTTGTGCAATTTAGTGAATTTGATGACAATTTAAATTTCTATATACGTTACGAGAAGTTTGCTAAATCATCCCTGGGATTGGATTGGACCCTCTGGCGGGCTGGTTTTGGCCTGTGGGCCACATGTTTTTACACCCCTGGTATAAAGCAAGTCAGAGTTGTGTAATTTCAACTTTTCCATCAAAATAGAAACAAATATCCTTATGATTATTGACTCTAGTATTTGTTTTGCGTTAGCATTGTTCACTAAAATGTTGCTAAGGCTAACCTACACATCGTGTTTGCATTCACATCCATCTTTCAGTTATGTGTTATTGAAACCTGCGATAAGCCTCCCTCAATGAATACATACAGGTATGACTGGAAAACAACACAATTTAAATATACACGTCACTGTTTAGCCTTTCAAACATCAAGCTGGTGATAGTGGGTTTCATTCATGTTTCATTCATTCATTCACATACTGACAAATGGTACTTTTTACAAATCAATGTTAATTTATTTCCTGCGTCACTATTCTCTACCATAGGACACTGGGATTGTATAACCACAGTGGCATTTCTTATTTATTCTCTAATCATGTGTTTTTCTTTTCTCTGTACACAACTTTACTTTTTTAAATAACTGATATGGTTTTGTTTATCCATGATTGTACTTCTCACTGTACGAAGGACGTTGTTGCCCGTTAGAAGAATCTTTTCCATTTTTATTTTTCCATACTGTGAATTCTCTTTTTTTTTTCTTTTTTGGGGAGAAAACAAACTGTTGCATCAGCACATTCTGTAAAGAGGCAACTTGTTTATTTTTTGTTTTTTGTTTTTTTAAACGTGATTAAGCTTTTTGCTTGCCAGATAAATCCTATGGTATAGATTTCTTATTAAGATTGTCAGTATTTTCATATCGATGATGTTATATATAAATATATAGTATATATATGAATATTGGTGATGTACATTTTTATCACAGTCGATGAGAACTGTCAAATTAAACTGGAAACGTGAATAAATAGATGTACACCTGTGATTTTAGGAGCTGGATGAAATAAAGTCAAGTGTAGCAATCCTCATTGTTTCCATTGTCACCTTCTTTGTCTTCATCCTTTGCCCTCCTCCTCTTCTTCCTCTACTTCTTCTTCTCCTTATTTTACTGTACAAATGTATTCCTCTTCATCTTTCTTCTCCTCTTCCTGTTTTTCCCCTGCCTCTTTTCCTCTTCTCCGTCTTTCCTCCACACTGTCCTCCTTATCCTTTGTCTTGTTTCCTCCTCTCTCATACTTACCATGTCCTTCATTTTCTTCATCGTCTGAAGTTTTAGTTAGATCCTACCTCTCCCTCATTCTTATTTTCAATGTTTTATTATGTAAAATACTTGTATCCTCTATATGCCTGATTTTCCCAGACTGTGTAATTATTGCATGTATTCTCGCTGTAATGTTTCTGTCTGATATGATAACACACTATGCTCATCTGACTTTGCTCTGAATTGGGTTCCATTACCTTTTTGACTCTGCACCCCTGTTGTCTTGCATTGCACCTGTCCTCAGGAAGCCCTCAGCAGCAGTAATTCACGATGATGCGTTAGTACCCTCTGCTGGGCAATTTTGGGAACTTTCTCTGTAGATCCAAAGAGTGTCTTGACTGGCTTAGGAATTATAATGTAAAATAGAAAGAAATGGATAATATGAAGAGTGTTCAATGAGAAGCACAGGTGAAAGCTGAAACTTTAATAAAAATGTAAACTCAAAATTGCAGGGGATGCCTACAGTCTCTCCTGAATGGGCAACTCCTCACTGCCTTTGATGTGACACTTTGATACAAATGCATTTCACTGAGATGCTTTGATGTGTAGTTGTACAAGCAAAGCACTTTGTTGAAGCTCCCCCCTCCATTCATTCGAAAAAAAAGCTGTACAGTGTAAATGCAGAGCCATTAAC
Organism: Chascanopsetta lugubris; assembly: GCA_016785325.1. NCBI lineage: Eukaryota > Metazoa > Chordata > Actinopteri > Pleuronectiformes > Bothidae > Chascanopsetta > Chascanopsetta lugubris. The sequence continues at coordinate 137,698 of JAFBJT010108806.1, forward strand.
CAATTAACAATTATACCAATGAGGACTATTATGGGTCGATTAACTAGAGTTTACCACCCGTGCATTGGTTAGTTTGACCCGGATCTAGAGGAGGTGACCAGGGGGCCGCTGCTGTAGCGCGAGGCGCAGACAGCTGAGAGTCATGTGACCTGACGTGGAAGCAACATGGCGGCGCTGAGCTGAGGCAGCGACTCCACTGGACTGTCACCGATAGCCTGCCGCTCGTTAGCCTCCTCCCGTGTCACCTGCTGCTCGTCCGCGGGGCCAGGCCGAAGATGACGGCCTGAGCGAGGAGCCGTTCACTGACGCGAGAGATGCAGCAGATAGAACCAGCATCACCACAGCAGCAGCAGCAGCACCGGACATCACTGCAGCAGCAGTACTACTCTCACTCGAAGGCAGAAAACAGCAAAACTAAGAGCATGTTTCTGTCCCGGGCGCTGGAGAAAATTCTCGCCGACAAGGAGGTGAAGAGGAGCCAGCACAGCCAGCTGCGCAAAGCCTGCCAGGTGGCGCTAGGTACGTGGGTCTGTTTTTCTATGTGTGTGTGTGTGTGTTTTATGTGGCTCTTATCAGAGACGTCGTGTCAGTGTCGTTAGGTCGAGGGAAGGCAGTTAGCCGGGGTTAGCATTAGCATCCGGCTGGCCTCTCCGTCATTTTGTTTAGTTAGCCACAAACGGGAAACACCAGCCAATTGTGTGTTGAGCTTCACTGTCACACACCATAGGGCTAATTCTCAAATGCTAACGGTCAGCTCCCATAGCTGTCAACGCCAGCGGTGCTTTTGAACTAGCTGCTAGCCGCGGTTAGCTAGGGGGGGGGGGGGGGGGGGGGGCTGGGTGGGGGGGGGGGGGGGGGGGGGGGGGGTAGCTAGGTTAGCTTAGCTAGCCAAACAGACCAATCCCTGTGGTGTACGTAGCACTGTCACCTAGCCAGACTGCCTGGTCCTGCTCTGCACCGAGACAGACTGGCTACCTAACTTCAGGATACTGTGACGTGCGTGCTTTTCCATTCATCACAGCCACTGATAGTTACACGCGCGCGCGCGCACGCACGCACAGCAGCATATTTTATCACAATACCATTGTTTATGCGAGTGCTGCTTCCTTGTTATACTTTTATGAATGACACCATGTTTACTTGATCAGTGATCATTGTTTCACAGTGACACCTGAAGGACCTGTCAAACAGCAGGTTGTGTTTACTTGTTTTAAAGGTGCAGTGTGTAAGATTCCCGTCAGTGGTTGTCACTTATATTGGAGAAAATGGGATTATACACTGAAAATCTCTACACATTTCTAATCACCTGGATATCAGACTGGCATATTTCATTTTCCTTGAAAGGGAAGGGTAAAGCTAATGGATCCAACATGCAACTTCACCAATAGATGTCACCAAATCTTATACACTGCACCGTTGAGTGAACTGAGGCTGTTGCACCACAGGGCTGACTGATGAAATAAATGTCAGACATGTGAGGTGGGCAAACAGGTTGTTGTGTTTGAGCTGATACAGTCTGCTAGCGACACTCTCTCATTATTCATGATGTCAGCAGAACGCCGCTCTCCTTTCCACTGGGGTTGTGTCATGGTGATCATCAGTCTTTCAGCAAATTCAATATCGTGCTTACCTGATGCCCCCCCCGCCCAACCCCCACACACACACACACACACTGCTACAAAGAGTTTATTTGGTTCAGCGTTTATTGTTTCGCTTCAGGCCTTTTCACTTGTTTCCTGTAGGATTAATTAGGCATGTAATGGAAAAAGAGATTGGAATTTAATGGGTTTTTTCCCCACTGCTTAAGAAATAAAAATATCAGTGCAAGTTTTCCATTAATTCCACACATATATCAAGAACTGTAATTCCTATTCGAGATCACTTCGAGATCTCTTCATCTTCTGTTTACTTTACTTAAGAAAGTGCAATATTGACGAGCAGTTATTGGTTATAATGGTTAGTATTACTTTTTCAAATTTTAAACAGTGTTTGATTCCGGTGCTAACGTTGTGGTAAACTACTGCCCAGATTCCATCAGTTGAAAGTATTTCAGTGTGTGTACAAGTGCTTCTATAGCACTTTTTATCAACACCACTATAATGATTGTGACAGTGATGGTTTTGGTCTCGATGATCATGATATGTAATGTTTATGCAATTTTTCCTCTACACACAATATCCCGATTATTTCTAAAAAAGTGAATTAAACAAATGACCATTGCTCGGTAGCAGTCATTGGAAGTTGGGCAGCCTGACTTACTATATCAGACTTACACACACATGTGTCATTGTTGGTGATCTGTTTCATGGCATCACAGTATAAATGGTTGACAATGCGGATGTTTTATAGTTATATTTTCACTGACGGACCACATAGAGTGCCGGTAAGGGTGTCGTTCTCTGACTGAACCTGCCTAGAATCTCAGATAGATGTAAGCAGACCCAACCACGAGTCTGCTGTAATGTTACCTGACATCCAGTCACTGTTGTTCTCTGAGATACGGTTCCTCTGTTTACTCTGATGACACATGGGCCGGGTGTGAAATTTCCATTAAACTCTTTAAAACTCACACATGCAGCACACATCACTTCTAAGTGCAAGTAGAGGTAGCCACCGCCATCTTTCGAACCATTTAAACATTTCACTCTGTCATTTGCAGTTATGACATCTATAATTATATAAGTCCCACATGTTCTCCATTTCACAAGCTCTCTAATTATCTCCAGTAATGACTAATTATTCTATGAATGGAAGATACACTGTTGACGTCTCTCACATAACTGACAGAATAGGCCGTAGCACAACACAACAACGTGTCAGGTAAGATGAACCTGATCTCACCATTTATATTTAAATGTATGCACTCATGAATATACCATGGTGTATAGAGCTAGTGTCCTTGTTTCACATTCAGTTATGGTTGATACATTTTAGTGTGTAAAGACGTTATTGAAAAAGGTGTGAACTTGCATCTGCTTGACAGAGAAGCCACACCGATGTACAATAAGAGAGGATGTTGACTATTAGATGTCAATAGAACACGACACACAAACAATCGAAAGTGACAGTAGATCATAAAACAATTTAAGGTGGAGTGATGAATGAATGGAGGAATGAGGAGTCATTCGGAAGTAGCTTCAGAGCATCAATGCAACATTAAAACACTTTTGGGTTTACAACAGATGCTGCAGTAGTAACAAAATATGCCAGGTCATTAAAGTTGCAGTGCGTACGATTTTTGTCACTTTTCCAAATGTTCCAAATATTCCAAAACAATTACATTCTGACCTTTTCATGAGGTCAGTACAGGGAATTTGGTCAAAGTCTTAACATTTTCTCTCCTGTCTGTCTTTTCACAGATGAAATCAAGGCGGAGCTTGAAAAACAAAAGTAAGTGTTCTCATTCATAATCATCTGAATGAATGAGCAGTGGAGAAAGATGCCGAGGTCAGGTGAACACCGACGCAGTCCGCAAGTCAAAGCCCCAGTCCATCACTTCTATTTGTGACTGCGGTGATGTGCTGCTTTTATAGCTGCTTTGCTGTGTATCAGCAGCTCTCCACTCAGACTCCTGGTCTGCTTCTATGGACAAGCTTTACTCAGGTTTAAGTCCAGTGTGTACAATTTTGTTAATTTTTCTTCTGGGTTCCCACACATTCTGGAAGATTGATGAATGGATATATAAATTGAAAATGAGATGGAGAGATAGATACATAGATTGATGGATGGATAGTTGATTAATTGCAAAAAATACAAGCTACACCTGTTGAAAATTACATTGTCTTTTATTAGATAGGAATCATACACATATATGCTAGCCTTTTTTTACAACAAATTCATAAATATGATGAATTTAACACTACATTACAAAATTCAATATCTCTATCCTGACAATTGTAGTATAATCCCCTGAATGTTCAAACAGCTGGTTTCATTCTTTGAATAAGCCCTTTATGTTTACATCAAGGGCAGGTCCTCTCCACGGAGGCTGCCATGTTGGACCACTGTGTTTTCACAGTAGCTGAGAATGGACAAACACCTTTTGTGTTTTAAGGCTTACATAGAGACTCAGCACTTGATGTCATTAAATCCTACACACTGTATTTCTTGAAAATACAATTCTGCACTGTGTAAATGGCAATGGTAAATGGCCCTGTGTCTTTATTTATCTCTCTATGTAAACAGTGTGTATGGATTCAGCCACTCTGATTCTAACTCTCTGTTAGGGATGGAACCGTGGTCCCACCCAGAGCCAACTACATCGAGGCGGACAAATACGTGCTTCCCTTCGAGTTGGCCTGTCAGTCAAAGTCACCACGGATAGTTAGTACGTCTTTGGATTGTCTCCAGGTTAGTGATCTCTCTCTCTCTCTATCTTTTTTTCTCTCTCTCTCTCTCTCTCTCTCTCTCTCTCTCACGCTCACATGACCTCCCATGTTTATGCATGAATCCACTCAACAGCTTTTGGTGTAATGATTTATTCACTTTCTCATAACACCTTAGATGTGTGCTGATGGATTTGTGAGAATGTGGCCACACCTGCATCAAATGTCAGGCATGCACCTTTAACGATGGCTCGATGTACCGCACATAGATATACAACTTTTAACTGTGTAGCTCTGATGATGTCATCAGGATTTGATTTGGAGGAAAGCACAATCTGAAGGTTGCCTCCAATGCGGCTAACACGTGCATTCTTCTGTCTTCCATGAAATGAAGCCTCCAGTGAATGGATCCCATGAATGTATTATAAGAACTGGAGACCGTGATGCTGTTCTATTGTGTGAGAGCTGCTCACCGTCCTATCATACACAAAAAGTCAAACCTCTGCATCAGAGCTTGACTGGCCATAGAGCAGGCATCCTAGAGTTTACTGCGAGCCTCAAGGCCTGACCATTAAAATTTGTAGAAATATAGGTCAACAATAGACAAGTGGTGCATTGTTATCCTTAGAACCCAATGATTCCAATGAGGGATAGTGAATATTCACACTATAGCTAAAATATAGAAATCACCCACTGATCTACAAATGTCTTTTTCTCCATGTCTGTTCATTTAAGTCCTGTCTTATTAATGGCATCACATGACCAACAGTTTAGTTGCAAGACCCCCTCCCCCCCCTCTCTCTGGTTCAGACCTTGTGGTCTTTGTGGCCCTCAAAGGCTGAGAAGATGGCATTTTCTGATAGATGTGGCCAGTCAGTTGGGACACATATGAGCAAATTAAGCACTCTTTGCATTTCGTTGTGGGAAAATCTAGTCTTTCTTGATCACTTGATACGAGTGAAGATAATGAAAACATGCTGGTGTAGATCGATCTCATCCTTACACCTCAAAACAAACCGACAACTTTGTTTTCTGTTGCTCCACCGTAGAAGCTGATAGCGTACGGCCACATCACAGGAAACGCCCCGGACAGCAGAAGTCCTGGCAAACGGCTGATTGACCGACTGGTGGAGACGATCTGCAACTGTTTCCAGGGTCCGCAGACTGATGAGGGCGTCCAGCTACAGATCATTAAGGTATCACCCTGCCTCCTCTCTGCACATGTTGCACATGTGATGTATGTTGGGTCACAAAGCAAGACTGAAGAAACGCACTTCCTGTTACTTAGAGAGGGTGGATCAAATATCATAACCTTGTGTTGTGCCATTGTTTTACTTTCATACTTCAACAAAAAGTGTTTGAGCAGATTTAAGAAGTTTCTCTCTGTCTACATATAAGGTTTGATTCCCAACTTAGAGTTGTGAATCAAATGAAGCACACATCCTTGTTGGTTGTAAAGGTCAAAGTCTGGCTCACAAGAAACAGGCAGCAGTATCACTGTTGACCAAAGATTAAGGCTCAGATCGTCAACATCAGTCGGTCTTGAATTTGCCACTGAGGAGCACGTAATGCAAGCACATTCAGCTGACTGACTGATACAGTTACGGTTATTAGTTATACAAATACGTTAGATAAAGTGTAATATTTAAAGCATGGGTATGATTCGTTTATATTTCAATTCTACAAAATAAATAGTTTCATATCAAATGAGGACTGGCTAGCGATGCGAAAATGCAAATACTCCCATACATTTGTTTCTTTAATACACTCTAGCAGAAAGTATTTTTTTCTGCAGGAGATGCTAAAAGAAACAAAAAGAAATGAATGAATCCCCTTTCTTTCATTTGACATATTGTTTTGTTGGCGTTTGAGAGTGAAATACGTACTTGCAGCAATAGGGAAGTGAAGTGGTGATTCAGCAGATGAACTTGCTGCAAGTCATCTAGTTTGATAACTTCTCTCTCTTCCCCTCTCCCTGTCTCTCCCTCCCTCTCCCTCTCTCTCCCTCCCTCCCCAGGCCCTGCTGACTGCAGTCACCTCCCCGCACATCGAGATCCATGAGGGCACCGTGCTCCTCACGGTCCGGACCTGCTACAACATCTACCTTGCCAGCCGCAACCTCATCAACCAGACCACCGCCAAGGCCACGCTCACACAGATGCTCAATGTTATCTTCACACGCATGGAGAACCAGGCCGTTAGTTCAACCATTACTCTTTGCTGCATTACACACGTCCAAACAGTGAATTTCTAAAAGTGCATTTTGAGAAGCGAGGTTTGGGTTCATATGATTACATTTGTCTTTTAATCAATCAGTCCATCAACATGACTCCCCTCTTGTCTCCACAGGCTCTAGAGGCTCAGGAGCAGGAGAAGGAGCGGCTGCGACCTCCCCAGCAGAACCTGTCTCCTGTCCCCGGTAACCGGAGGTCTGGCTCCCCATGGTCGGACCGAACGCCCACCCCGGACCCCCAGAGCTCGCCCTCTCCAGCAGCCAGTACTCCAGACCTCTCCACCACCAACGCCACCAACTCCACGCACCCACCAACGGCCCCGGATCAGAGCCAGCCACCAGACACGCCATCGGTTAATGGTGAATCTGAGAGCGGCAGCAGCAATCCGATGAACGGAGGAGAGGAACAGGTCACACCACCAGAAGGTCTGTGTCAACTTTACGCTTAATGTTAAAGTTAAGGTTTAACTTTACAATCCAGGTTCAATTCAACCAACTAAGATTGCTGTTGCTGTCTAATCTGTCTAAGTGTTTGAAGATGAAAGTGCAGAGTCGCGACCTGCAGTATCACAGTCACCTGTGGAGGGAGACAAACCAGAGAGCAGTACAGATCCCTCAGAGTCGGTGGCGACTGAAGCCGAGGAGGAAGAGCAGCAGCCGACACAGATGCACAGTGGAACAGGTCCGAACTTTATTTACCTCATCACAGTTAAACGCCTTTGTTTTGTCCTTCGTGGTCTTAAACTGCAACTCTCCTCTCCCACCTGTGCCTCAGAAGCAGAGCACCCAGCCCACCCCATCACAGCACAGGCGGAGACAGCGCCACCCAGAGTCAGAACAGAGGGCCAGCAGATGAACGGCATCATTGAGGACCGCTCCTCAGTGTCATCCACAGATATGCTGGTGAGCAGTTTAATAAGCCATCACTATTAAAGTGCCGTGTGTAAGATTTGGTGACATCCAGTGGTGAAGTTGCACGTGGCATACATCACTTCACCCTCACCCTTCCCAGCGTGCAGGAGAACCTATGGTAGACTTCAGTTGTCATTAAAACTCAAAAGATGTTCAGTGTGTCCATTCTGGGGCTACTGTAAAAACATGGCGGCCCCCATAGTGCGGACCCGCTCCTCGTGTAAATATACATTATTGGGCTCAATTTAGAGTCATGGAAATAAAATAAAACATTTTGAACATCATAAATTGTTTTAGAATATTTTGCAGAAGTCACAAAAATGACCAAAATCTTACACACTGCACATTTTAAAAGCAGATGGTGAAAGCTGTGAATGAATTCATCTGTCATGGTTTTTCTTTTTGTTGTGTGGAGCCCAGGAGCATTTCAGTATTTTTCAAAACTTTAAAGTGGTTATATATAATTTTCAATCTCTGGTGTGAAGAACAGGATGTTTGGAGCTTTGCAACAAACCATCAACATTGAAGTGTCTTCACTCGATACAGGCTCGTACTCTCAGACCATCAGACTTTTCCGTTCTGTCCAAACTAATACAGGAGAGACAGTTGCCTCAGATCATAGTCCAGACCAACAGAACACGTTTTATTCTCATCAAGATATGTGTATGGTTGTGGTCTTGATCGGACTGAACTATGGTTGAACACGTTAGTGATATTCTGACCTCAGTTGCAGGAAGTTGAGAAAGCATTGAACAATAGAGGAAGACAAAGAAGACGCCTTTACGTAACTTCCAGACAAAGATATTCTGCGGCTCGCAGAATTAATGCAGTATCCAACAATGAGAGTATTCATTTGTTGTATGTGAGCCAAAGTGGAAGACTGCTAAGAGAGAGCCCAGATAGATAATGATGATGGGGCAATATTTTCAGTCTGTTGCCCTAATTATGTGAAATCAATACTAACCAGACCAAATATCAACAATGCAACAAACCGTTGGTGATATACAGTATATGTGTGGTACAAATAGGGATTGACTTTCTTCACTTGTCTCCTCAGGATGCAGAGAGCCTGCAGGGACCCCACAACGCCTCCCGCTTCTCCCACATCCTGCAGAAGGACGCCTTCCTGGTGTTTCGTTCGCTCTGCAAACTCTCTATGAAGCCACTTGCAGATGGACCTCCAGACCCAAAGTGAGCCATTTGTATTTCTGTCTCTATACATCCATTAAATCCATTAAATACATCCAAGCTAGCCCGGTAGCTGAGGGAGCTTTGTACAGTATTTCGTTTGACGGTGGTGGGCCCCTAGTACATGTCTGTTAGTGACGGAGGTGATATCACTGGTTGATCATTGCCAGGCCCCAGGAAATTCCCACATTGACACACTGAACACATACACAAAGTGAGAGCCAGCTTTTTACTACATAATGTGACTTAGTCACTCTTCTGTTTACTTCATACCATGCTTTTACGTGATCCCCTCATTTTGTCGTGCTACACTTTGCCAAAACGTATATCACGGCCCTCAATTCATGCGCACTATTTCGTCTATGCTGGTTAATGTGCCTTCTTCCATCCTGGTGTTGTCCTCTCCAGTTACTGTAACACTAGACCCAGAGACAGCAAGTTTGAATACGCCCGACTAAACTGACCTGAGGAGGAAATTCCAGCTGAAACGCCCTTAAACTTGTTCTCTTCAACTCTGAGTTGAAGGTCTAGTGTGTATAGATTTAGGATTACTCATTAATGAGCACTTATATTTACATCAGGAGCCCGGACTGGACGGACTAAACTACCCCTTAAACTTAGAAGGGAAGGGTGAGGTGCGGTGTATTCAACTGCAACGTGAAATTTAACCAGTAAAGGTCACTGAATCCTGCACATTGCATTTAAATAAATTTGTACACATTTCTTTCATAAAAAGCCATTTAAAAACATTATAATCCATGAATAATGGATTTTTAATTTATCTGTTTGGCTGAAGCTCATGTGACTCCTCCTCTCCTCCTCAGGTCCCACGAGTTGCGGTCCAAGATTGTTTCCCTGCAGCTGCTCCTCTCCGTGCTGCAGGGCGCCGGGCCAGTGTTTCGCACGCACGAGATGTTCGTCAATGCCATCAAACAGTATTTATGCGTGGCGCTCTCCAAAAACGGCGTGTCCTCAGTGCCTGAGGTGTTCGAGCTGTCACTGGCAATCTTCCTCACCCTCCTCTCCCACTTCAAGGTCCACCTGAAGATGCAGATTGAGGTACGAGGGAATACTTGTACGGAGTCGTGAAATTCTACATTTGAATTTAAGTTCAAAGCACATGTTTGTGATGTAGCATGTTTCGGTTTACACACCACACTCTTCTCCACCTCTCCTCAGGTGTTTTTCCGGGAGATCTTTTTGACCATTCTGGAGACGTCGACCAGTTCCTTTGAGCACAAGTGGATGGTCATCCAGACATTAACACGCATCTGTGCAGGTGAAAATCCATTTGTATAACTAGTTCTTGAATTAAGAATCAAAAAGAAAGATTCACAACATGTTAACACTTTTTCAACACATACGGCCATCTTTGTTCCACTTTGATTGATTGTGGACCCCTGTATGTCAAGTGTAATTGATCTACATGTAGAGCAGGCATGTCAAACTGAGTTTGGGTCTTGGGCCGGATCCAGACCTTCTGATCTCAAGTGGGCCGGACCAGTCAAATAATGGCAAAATGGCAAATCAAAATCTTTAGCTTTGTTTTTCAGTGCTATGCTTTAGCATCAAGCCTACATTTGTAGCCTGCATATTATAATTACGGATCACAAATGATCTATTCTAACAACACATTTATTCACAAACAATGGAATTGATCAAAATAAAATGATTGGTTTATTAAATACAGTTGAGTAAATACAGTTTTACACCACTGAACCAACTCACCACACTAAACAAAGTGGGAGCTATGAAGAAATTATTTTTGCCTTAATTGTCTTACGTTGAAAATGCACATTTATGGAAAAAAAAAAAACAAC
>JAFBJT010108806.1:165307-184948 GCA_016785325.1 Chascanopsetta lugubris
TGAAGATGCAGGAGAACCTATTGTAAACTTCAGTTGACATTAAAACTCAGACGATGTTCAGTATGTCCACTCAGGGCTACTGTAAAAACCTGGACCCCGCCCCCCCCTCCTCATGTAAATATACATTGATGGGCTCATTTTAGGATAATGGGAGGGGGGGACATTTTCACCTTCACGTGATTATAAATTCATGAAATTGTCATTCTGTAATTGTTTTGTAATATTTTTTAGAAGTGACAAAATCCAAACTTTTGCACACTGCACTTTAAAATGCAGAATCCACTGTTTTCTCATTTCACGTGTAAAGGACGTGACACAGGACTGTGGAAAGTCAAATTGTCTGTGGCCTTTTATTTGACCCAGATCTGCTTCTTCCCTTGACCCCTCTGCTTCAGTTGGCACATGATATTGAACCTGACAGAGTAGAGAGGAACATGGTACATGACACTTTATTAGATCAGGGCTCATGAACAATAAAGCCAGTTAGATTCTAAAGTAATCGAAAGATTTAAGTAATTGCTCTTTCTTTTTCTACATGTATGTACTATTTATGTTTACCGTTCCTTAGATTATTGTTTTTTGACTCTTTACTCAAGTTTGTTTCTGTTTTTTTTACATTTACGGGGGAACAGCAGTGCCTGAGGGGCTTAGAGGAGCTGTCCTCTGACCAGAAGGTTGGGGGTTTGATTCCACAGGGGTTCGATTCCCCCCCTGCTGACGTGTCCTTGGGCAAGACACTGAACCCCACATTGTCCCATAGATACAAAGCGCTGCAAATAGATGCACGGTGTGATGTTTGAGTGACTGGATGAATGTAAACTGTACAGTAACGCGCTTTGAGAGGTCTCCAAGACTCGATAAAGCGCTTTATAAATACAGACCATTTGCCAGTTTATTCTCTTAATTTACATTTAAATGACAATCCGACACCCAATATTTTCAACACACGAGTGTCCATGTGAGTACAAACGCCCCTCATGGCCTGTATCTGGTTCCCATGTAATTGTCAGATCCGAGCAATACAACACCCGCTGACCACTTTGAGCGCAGGGTTTTTCTGTTCACGTTTGTTTTTTTTTTTTACAAGATGTCTGACTTCATACGATGACACTAAAGTGCAAGAGAGACCACCTGACCCTGGTATTAACAACCCCTGTCTCTTCCCCTCCTCTTTTCCGCAGTGTGCTCGGATAAATGCAAGCACAGCGCGTGCACCCTCCAGGGCCAGTGCTGCCATGACCAGTGCCTGGGTGGCTGCTCTGAGCCAGGTAATGCGAGCAGCTGCGTGGCCTGCAGGCATCTCCAGCACGGGAGCACCTGCGTGGAGAAATGTCCCCCAGGACACTACGTCTTCAGGGGCTGGCGCTGTGTCAGCTTCTCCTTCTGCCAGGTTTGTACGAACTAGAATAGTTGAGATGCAGTCATTTGTTATTAAAGGTGCAGTGTGTACGATTTCGGGACGTCGAGTGGTGAGGTTGCATGTTGTATCCACCACCTCACCCTGAACCTTCTGAGCATGCAGGAGAACCTGTGGTAGACTTCAGTGGAGAGTAAAAACTTAAAAGATGTCAACCACGTCCACTCTGGTCTACTGTAAAAACATGGCGGCCCCCGTAGAGAGGACCCACTCCTCATGTAAATATTCATTAACGGGCTCAGTTAAAGGTGAGGGTTGTGAATATAAATTCATCAAAATGCCGATATGTAATTATTTTTGTAATATTTTTATAAGGGAGCAAAATGACCAAAATCGTACACACTGCACCTTTAAGCACAGCCACAGAAACGATGTAGTTGTTGAGTACAAACATACATGTTTTATGTGTTTTTCATTTCAAATACAGGAACTTCACAACCAGTGTAAACAGACGAAGAAGCTGAACCAAGATCGAGAGTCTGGCTGCAACGAATACGTCATTCATAACGGCGCCTGCATTCCAGAGTGTCCTTCTGGCTACACCACTATTAACCCCACTACGTATGTCTGACACACACACACACACACACACACACACACACCTTTGTTGCCACCATCAACATTGCCACGTTCAGTGATGCAGGCTCCGTCTGTACAGGATCGTGGATGTAACTGTCACCCAAAACAAAAGCGCTCTCTTGTGACCTCAGCAGAGCGAGTGGATTGTGGTCACTGAACACATTCAATAACATCTGAACTCAGAAGATAATGGTGTTTGGACGAGGATGAGTCGGAAAGTAGAGCAGAGATATGTCTTCCCCTATGGAAAGTCTCGAGTGAGGAGAAGCAGCAGGGTTGTCTGGGGAGAAAAAAAAAACAAAAAATAAAAAGTAAAGAAACAGATGACGAACAAAAACATCTCCTGCTCCTCTTTGGCCTCTTGGTCAAACACAAGCAGTAGTAAGTATAAGCTCCGCCTACACAGAGATGAGTTTAGGTAAATCCATCAAAGTTTTTTTAAATTTTTTTATTGTATGGGCGCTCTCCATCCACACGGGGAATACTAGTTCCCCCCCCCGTGCGTGACAACGAGGGGTCGCGATATATTGCAATACACAAACGTGACGATACGTGTCCGTCGGGTGAAAACCTGCAGCGCGGTATCTGATAGGTCATATTTGTCGAGTCCAGGGGAGCGCCAGGAACGTCTCTACCCGCACCCGTCATGCGTCAACGAGAGAGAGAGAGAGAGAGAGAGAGAGAGAGAGAGACAGTGTGTGTGTGTGTGTGTGCCTGTCACTGCAGCGCACACACAGAGGCACACACCCACACACACATACACCCACACACACAGACTCCGCTCCCGTTCAGACTTATTAAACATTGTACAATCATCATCCACACCAACACANNGTGACCCCCTCTCCTGCAGAGAAAATGTTCTTTGATCGTCCAAACGCAGGAGGACGAACCTTTTTTTTTCTAAATGTCACAGGAAGCAGCTGAGCAGGAAGACGGGAGAGAGAGAGAGAGAGAGAGAGAGAGAGAGAGAGAGAGAGAGAGAGAGAGAGAGAGAGAAGTGCAGAGTGAGACAGAGAGACAGACAGACAGAGAGAGAGACAGAAATGTCACAGGAAGCAGCTGAGCAGGAAGACGGGAGAGAGAGAGAGAGAGAGAGAGAGAGAGAGAGAGAGAGTCCGACTGGGACTAAATGACAAGCAGAAGGAAACTACAGAACCTGATTCTGAGGAAGTGAGAGATGATTGGGTGATGGAGCAGATTGAGATTAATTGACAGATACATTTAGACGAGTCATTTCAGGGACGGACGAACTTTAGAGGCTCTGCCTTCAGAGTGACGATGAAGGGATGAGGGAGGACAGGTTGGAGGGACAACGTTTAAAGGACAAGGTGGTGGAATGAGGATGAGAGGGTGAGGGATTAAGGGATGAGAAGAAGAAGGGGTGGACGGCGGGGGAGGGGTGCAGGCCGATGGTGGATAGAGGGATGAAGGATGAGGGGATGAGGAGGGTGAGGATGAGGCGAGGGGAGGGGAGACAGAAATGAGGACTAACGTGATGAGGGGTTGTGGGGATCGGGGTGATGGAAAAAGGGAATGAGATTTAAAGGATGAGGGATTGGATTAGGGATGATGGAAGACGGGAATAGGGAAACAATAGGGATTAGGGTGAGCGGATTGGGGATGAAGGGATGAGTAAACGAGGATAGAGGATGAGGAGCGAAGGGACCAGGTTTGATTTCTGAGGTCAAAGGGATTAGGATTAGGAAATGAGGGTGAGTGGATGATGATGATGATGATGATGATGAGGATGATAATCGAGGGGGAAAAAGGATGAAAGGATGAAGAGGTGAAGAGAATAGGATGAGGGAATGTGGGAATGTAAGGGGAGAGATGATAAATGAAGAGATGAAGGGATTAGGGAAATGTTGCCTTGTTTGGCCTTTTCAAAATAAAGTGACACTTACCATCTGTACACGGTGCAGGTTGTCCTTTAATGGGCAGACATTTTTGTTCGTGTCCTATTTTGAAACATTTCATATCTGTTGCTCACTAAAATCAATTGTTATTATTAGATTATTAGATTATAATCCCGCTGGATCTGCACACATCTCACTTCATTTCAATCGTTTAAACACATAAAGTGCCAGAATGCATAAACCTACGTGGATCTGGGATGTGATTGTGGCCATTTGTTTGAGGTGACACAGCCGTGAAGTGGGAGGAGCCAAAAACACATTTAACAGAGATTAAAACACCCAATACACCCCCAGCTGCACGGCTTCGTACCAGCAGGAGATGAATCTGTTCGAACGAAGGGAAGCATGAGGTGTTTATTAATGTGTGTGTGTGTGTGTGTGTGTGTGTGTGTGTGTGTGTGTGTGTGTGTGTGTGTGTGTGTGTGTGTGTGTGTGTGTATGTGTGTGTGTGCTTGTCAATAAAATGAGTCAGCATCCTTGGGGGTTTATTAGCTCGATCTCTTTGGCTTTGTAGCTTCGGTGATTACGGAAGACTCCCTAAAGCTGTTTTCTTGGAACACAGTGTGTGTGTATGAGTGTTTGTTATTGTGTGTGTGTGTGTGTATGTGTGTGTATGTACTGACATATCTACAAGGTTGCTGTTTGTGTGTGTAGGGTACAATGCTGCTGTATGAGCCAGGAAAACTCTGTTAGTGCTCACAGAAACATCTGTCTCTCTCACTTCCCTGTAATTCCCAGAGCTCTCACTCTCTCTCTCTCACACACACACACACACACACACACACACGACACACACAAACACCCCCAACCACACACACACACACACGCACACACACACACCTTTGTTGTTTATCAGCATTTTCTCCTCACACCTTCACACTGTAGCTGGTGAGAAGAATCTCACTCACTGATCCGACACATTCATCACTGCGGCACAATTCATTCCACATTTATTTCTTAGGAGTTCAACGAGTAGCTATTTTGTGTATTTCCACCGTTGACATCCTATTTTCAAATCTTACTGTATTCGTTTCTCTCTCACTATTTGGATCGAGTGAAATAGACGAGAAATAAACGAGCAACTCCCCGGAGTCATGTAACTCTTTATCTATACCTTTAACTCTCTATCGTGAGCTTTGTGCCATGTCCCATCCACTAACACAGAGGAGGTGAAGCGCTGCACCGGCCAGCAGGGGGCAACTGTGGCAAGATTGTCATCCCTGCCTTCTCAAATGACCCCCTCCGCATGTACATCAATGGGCCCATTTTACAGAAAAAGAAATAAAACATTTACGTGATTGTACATTCAAAAAAATGCCAGTATGTAATTGTCTCGCGATATCGTTAGAAGTGACAAAAATGACCAGAATCGTACACACTGCACCTTTAATGCCGACACCCACACAGCCTCATGTGTGTGTGTGTGTGTGTGTGTGTGTGTGTGTGCAGCTGCTGTTCCTCCGCCTCCATATGTTCCCAGTTCTAACGCTCGTCTTCCTGCTGAGCCCGCGGCAACTTCAGCTGCCACACACATCACACGTCAATTCCCTGTCACCAGCCAATCGAAACCAAGCAGGGGGGGGGGGGGGGGGGGGGGGGGGGGGGGGGGGGCGGTGGCAGGGGGCGGGTCAACGACGGCGGTGGGAACGGTACATCTGACGACACAGGTGTTTTACGATCCGACACCAACGAGGTGAAAATGATGGATGAGTGAAATCATCGAGTGTGCGGGGAAGTCGCCACGATGACAACGAGCACAAACAAATCCAGCAGTTCGGTTGCCTAGCAACTGTTAAGGGACGTTTGGCTGCTGCATGTGGTCCCCGGCCCTGAACCTGTCACAAACACAGGCCCAGTAAAGGGTCAATTCGCCTGTTAATTCAAACAGGTGACGCGTCTCTGAGGCTTCCACACTGGAAGTGATTCACTCCAGTTCACATGAGGACGTTATGCAGATTTCCAGCTTGTTAGGGAGCGTCTGTCTGTCTCCCCTCATTTCTACATTTGAGTCTAAACCATGAGAAATTGTAATATTTCCCATAGTTTAAAAAAACAACATAAAATATAGTCTGGTTTATTTCTTGATTTATGCATCGAATCTGCAATGTTTGTGAATTAATGCATGAATAAATGGATGAATAAAGAAGCTTCATGGTCATCGTATCAAAAATAAACGTATGATGAGGAAAAAAAGAGCATACGAGAGCACAAGATAAAAACGAGAGCAATGGTGAATAAAATCAATAAAGTCAATTAATGTTTTATTTTATATTATTTTATTAGGTATTTTTAGATTTCTAATCATGCTTGTTTTCATCTCTATTTCTAATTCAGAATATTATGATATACTGTATTGGTGGGTCGGGTCAGGTCACACATACAAAAATGATATTTATCTCCTCATAGACATATACATATACATATATATATATATATATATATATATATATATAGGTGAATGGGATTTCAAGTATTTTGTAAAAAGCACAGTACAGACTACTCCTTTAACGACAGACGATGCCACGATGAGTCAACAAAGTATCATCCATCGAAAGCATCAGCAAACTATACGACCATGTCATGAAGTATATTCTTCATGTATTTACAGATGTAACACATTTGCATTGTGATGTGCGGAAGGGAAACTAAATGTTAACATGGTCAAATCCATCGACACCTGACTTTCACAGATGAATGGCTCCTTCATTGTGATGTGGGACAATACAACAACAACAACAACGATCACAACAAGAGCACAGTGGGAATTCTAAAAGTTTGCGTCTGTCTGAAGTGTCTATAATTTCCAGGTGTTGCTGACAATTACAATAATGAAACTAACAGCCCCGGCGGCCCATGAGAGGGTAACAACCAGCCAGCCTCCACTAAAGCGCCTCATTATCCATTGAAATATCGACACCTGTGATTCTCCCACTGTGACGTGAGAGAACTGGGACGCGGCCGAGCAGTTTGTAATTTTCCGTTTCAGGCCGACGAGTTCAACACAGACACGAATCAAATCGGACTCGATGACCTCGTTTTAACCGCGGTCTGTAAATACGACGACGGACGAGGCGACGCGTTCGCTAAAAATCCCCTGGGCCATGCGACGGCTGCGGTATCGCTCGGGAACCCGGTCCCATCCGCGTTAGTGGACGGTGCACCGACAGAACTGAAAATTCACAGCAGTGATTATCTGGCACCTGATTGGACCGGCGGTAATACATAACGGAAAAGTATTGTCGTTAGAATCTATTCTACAAAGGGACTAATGTGGAGCTGTTTTTGTCCAAAGGTTATGATGCATATGATTTTACGAGTCCACTCAATTTGAGATCAAATTGTGCTGCATGTGCCTTTATCACATCATTATTCAAACCTAAGACCTTTAGCATCAAGAATAAACGTTACTCAAGTGTCGAGGGTGGCACGTAGACGGTTTTCTACATATAGACTTGACACAGCCTCAAGTGGCCACCCTGGGAACTGCAGGTCTGTTTACTTCCATATTGGACTCATCCTTCAGCCCTGCGGGCTGTCGTTTGGGTGGGACATGGAATATGCAGATTTTAACTAATCAAATGTTTTGTACATCATTCAAATCAAATCAAAAGCTGATACAAAGAATCAAACCCCCAAAAATTGTCCCCAAAAATCATCCGTCACTGATGTTCTGTTGACCCCTTCACTGACCCCTGCGGGTGTGGATCCAAACCCTCAACCTGACACCAAATCTCAAACCCAGTGATTTGTTCCTCCCCGTCCTCTCTGTGACACAGCGTCAACAACACTTTGTCCAATTGTTGCAAACACAAACACTCCTCTTCATGAAAGTTCAACAATGCCAACATTCACCGCGGGGGCGGAGCCACAGCTTCTCCTCTCGTCATCACGCGCTCGACTTTTTGTTCCCATCACAAACGGGACACGTGCACTGAACGGGGAGAAAAACGGAGAGATAAATAAATCACTGCCTGACATTTGTCTTTGTCTGTGTAATGGCACTGTGATTCACAAGTGCGACACATCGGCACTGCAGCGGCAGTAGCGGCAGCAGCAGCAGCAGCAGCAGCAGCAGCAGCGGCAGCAGCAGCAGCGGCGGCAGCAGCAAATAGAAGCGCAGGAGGTCAGCCCGCCGTAATTGGTGACGTGCCTGGTTGTGAAGCGAAGGGGAAAAAGCAGACGCCTCATTATAAGGTCCCTGGAGAAGTGGAAATGAAGTTGTGGTCTCATGGGCGCCATTAACTTGGCGGGAACCTTGTCAAGATGGCGGGAACATGAGCTCGTGTTCCGAGAGAGCGAGGGAGACTTTTCTTTCATGTCGCTTAAAGCGAGAGCCGAGCTTCAGTTCTGAGCGTCGACTGTGTGTATGAATATGGATGGTGGCGTCCCCGTGTCACCCCGAGGCTTCTGGGGAGTGCGGGTGAGGCTCGTGGTGGGCGCTTCGCCGCCGGACTCCGCCCACTTCCCGGGTTCATGCAAAAACGGGCAAGACAGGCGGAGCTCAGGAAAAGCCGGGGGCGGGGCCCATGGCGTCTGTCACGGCGGCCACGGAACGTGCCAGGTCGGCCCAGCTGTCGCTCAAGAGGCCACGCCCCTCAGTCATGCACAATTTCAAACCAGGATAGAATGAAAATAAGCGAGGTTGAAATAACCCTGCCCCCCCCCCCCCACCCCTGCCCCCATCCCTACCCCCAAACTGTTGCCACGGATAGAATTAACATGTGATTGGTTCCACACAGTGAGTCACAAGCATGAGACTGACTCCTACAACAAATTGGAAAAATAAAGTGAACAAATTGAACTAAAATAAGTGTTATCTGGGCTTTTCTGTGAAGGAGGGGCGGGAGCTCTGCAGGGCGTTTCAGGGGGACAAGTGGGAACAGGAGCTGGAGTGGTGGACAATAAGAGGACACTGAAACACTTTGTGAACGTCTCGAAAAGTATGACCACAAAAAGGAAGTGTACAGGTCTCCTTTAAGGTTTGAAACCTCTGGGCTTGATTTTGATCTTGCAAAATAAGGTGAACTCCACATTCATTCATTCATTCATTCATTCATTCTGCATCCACCTCATTAACAAGCCTGTTAGGATTGCGACAGCGTCTCGGCTCTTGACATTAAATTCAGTAGAATTATGCTGGAGACGTCCCCCATCATCTCGGCCCTGTGGGTGCTCTTCATGAAGATGGAGTGGGCGGAGAAAATTAACATGTCCAGAAACCTGCAATAGCTCGGATCCACCCACTGACTGTTCGTCGCCATTTTCCCCAGAGCCGCTTCCAGCAGCAGGTGAGAGAGGGAGGTGTGGCAGGAAAGTCGTTTCAATAACAATACTGATACAATTGGCTGAAGTGAGAGGAATCTGTTGTTTTTAAAGGTTTTTTTTGTGTAACTTTTGAATATATTACAGAACAATTACATACTGAGATTTTTAGAGAATTTAGAATCACCTAAAAGTTTTATTCTTATTCATTACCCTTAAATGAGCCCATTTGCATCCAAGTCAGCTCCTTACCTTCAATCTTGCCTCTCAGAATTCGGTAGATCTGATATATGGCACTTGTTCATCAGAGGCAGATGTGACCTCTATGAACATGGGGATAAAGGGGGGGGGGGGGGGGGGGGCCCCCGCCCCCGGCGAAAAAAGAGGGGGGCGACCTTCGCCAGGCAATTCAAAGGGGTTAGAGCTAAACTAACTATAAAGGAGGTCTCTCTCAGGATGGAGAAATCATTACAGCTCAACAAGCAATAAATCATATTTTCAAAGACTACTACAGCAAATGATGCGCTTCTGATGCCCCCTCTAATACAGAGGCCATGCCGGACTTTTTTTTAAGGATTTACAGCTTCCCTTATTATCCCAGGAACAGATCTTAGATTTAGATAAGCCGCTAACGCACCAAGAGATAAAAGACGCTATAGCTTCGCTTCAAGCCAGGAAATCACCAGGCCCAGATGGCTTTCACAGTGAGTTTTATTCTTAAAGATAAAGCTCCCTCCTAGAATGTGGACCTATAGGCCCATTTCGCTCTTAAACACCGATGATAAAATTTTAGCGAAGACTCTCGCGCGCCGTTTGGAGGCAGTTTTGCCCAATAGTATATCCCCAGACCAGACAGGTTTCGTCAGACAGAGGCGCTACTTTTTTTTTTTTAACACACGGCGGCTGTTCAACATAGAACACACTCCCGGCCGATCCGCCTCCGAATGCGCCCAATCCATTGACGCGTAAAAGGCATTCGGCAGAGTAGAATGGGGCAAGTTGTTTGAGACTCTGGGAAAATTCAGATTTGGGGCAGGATGTATTTCTTGGGTGAAAATGTTGTACTCTACACCCTCAGCCATGATTCTGACAAACAACGTCTTATCCAAGCCGTTTGATCTGCACCGAGGGACACGTCAAGGATGCCCTCTTAGCCCCCTTCTGTTTGTTCTGGCCATTGAGCCGTAGCCATTAGATCGGACTATTCTATATTAGGTATAAATAGAGGTCACACAAATGATGGCTTTATGCTGATGATTTGCTTCTCTGTGAATCCAATGCAAAAACGTCCATTCCACTCGTACTCGACTCACTACAACGATTTGGCAAATTCTCCGGCTACAAATGAAATCTTCACAAAAGTGAGTTGATGCCTTTCAATTTTTTCAAAAGTCAAGGACACTTGGATGACCCTTTAAAGTCAACACGAACAGCTTCTGCCATCTGGGAATAACTGCAACTCAACAGCGTAAAGCACTCCTGCAGCAGAACTTTGGAAAGTTGATTAGTCAAACCAAAAAAGGATCTGGCCAACTGGTCCCCACGACCCATCTCACTTGAGGCTAGAGTTCATACAAACGAGATGACAGTGCTCCCAAAGTATCTGTATCTGTTCCAAACCTTACCCATTTTCATCCCTGGTGCATACTTCAAAGAATTAGACTCAACGATATCATCTTACCTCTGGAACAATAAACGGCCACGTCTACGTACGGACTTCTCGCAGAGAGCAAAGCAGGACGGGGGTATGGCTCTTCCAAATTTCCCATTATATTACTGGGCCGCCAACATAAACTGCATGTCACATTGGTCGCACTACCACCCGGGTAACAATTGCCCCACCTGGGTAAAGATAGAAGCATCCATCTGTCTCCCTGTTTCCCTAGCAGCTTTATTTGGGGCACCGCTTGTCTTTAACAGTGCGCACTGTGAAAAATAACCCAATAATTATCCACTCACTTCGGATTCTCTCTCCGTTTAGGGAACAAAATGAATTTCAGGGATATGTGCTTCTCCAGCCCGGCGGCATCGAACCTCCGTTTTGCACCATCAACAATCGATGAGGCCTTTGATGTGTGGTTTGAGGGGGGCCTTGGGGGTTTTGACAAACTCTTTAGAAGCAAAGTATTTGCCTCCTTTGCACAACTAGCCAAGAAATAAGTAATATCCCCAACTCACATCACTGTATATATCTACAAATTAGAAATGATGTTAAAAGAATCACACCACATTTCCCTAACAAACCTCCGACCACGATGATGGGTGATATTATGTCTCTTGGCCCAACAGGAAAAGGGACAATCTCACGCATACTTCTTCTTCGTCTCGTTTCCAACATGGACTCCCCTTCACTGTCTGACATCAATAACCTATGGAAAACAAGATCTCCAAGCACCACTAGATGATCAAGCATGGACCAGGGCTCTGGAAAATGCAGACTCATCATCAACGTGTGCTCGACACAGCCTGATTCACTTTAAAGTGGTGCATCGAGTGCATCTTTCTCAGTCTAAATGAGCTCAACTCTCTCCACAGATGAACCCTGTATGTGGCTGTGTCCTAACTTTAGGAGGATTTTGGAGAGGTATTCTTGAAGCCTCCTCCCTTGTATTAGAAATTAAAATGGCTCCAAACACCCTGACGGCAATATTCGGAGTCCTTCCTGATCAGTTACCCGCCCAGGAGCACAGGGTGGTCGCTTTTCCTGTGTTTTCCGCACATCGCCTGATTCTTTTGAGGTGGAGGGAGGCTGCCCCTCCCACAATCTGCCACTGGACAAGGGATGCGCTGATGAACCTGAGGCTTGAGAAAACTAGGTAAACGTGGTGTGGTTCTAAAAAGATTTTTTTATTTTTTTAATGCATGGAAACCCTTCCTATTATTCTTTGACAAACCCACCACACAGTCACAGGAATAATAAATGGAAGCGCTATATCATATCACTGACAGTATTTCAGATATGGCTGCTGACGCTCGGGGTGCCAATCACGCTGCTCCTACATGACTTCTTGACATTTTCTTTTCTTTTTCCTTTTATTACATTTTAATGCAACTTGATGCCACTGATGCTGGGGATTTCACCTGGCGACAAGTAATTCTATTTGCTGAAGACGTCTTGCTGGATAATAATATTAATAATAGGTGACGCTGTGACGTCTGTGGAGGACAAGATGACCATTTCTGAGTGAAATGTGTGTGTGTGTGTGTGGGGGGGGTGTATTTCCTTATATGTGATGTGAAAATCAATAAAAAGAACTTTGAAAGAAAGAAATGAGCCCATTAAAGGTGCTGTGTGTAAGATTTGGTGACCTCTGGGGGTGAAGTTGCATGTTGTATCCATCACCTCACCCTCACACTTCTGAGCACGCAGGAGAACCTGTGGTTGACTTCAGTTGTCATTCAAACTCAACAGATGTTGAATACGCCCACTTTTACTATTGTAAAAACATGGCGGCCCCCGAAGAGAGGACCATCTTGTGAATATGTGTCAATGGGCTCATTTAAGGGCAATGGATGAAAAATAAAACATTTAGTTGATTATAACTTCATGAACATTACAGTATGCAATTTTTTTGTAACATTTTAGAAGTTGACAAAAATGACCAAAAAATTCTCTCATTGGTCGTTGTCTTTGCGTTCGAGCTCCACAAAGATTCCTGGAAAAAGCATCGAGCTTACGATTTTGATGCAGCACAAATGAAGGGGAGCGGGTTGCAGCCGCCTGCACGGACTTGGAAGCAAACATGTATGAACAGCGTGTGGAGGAGGAGGAAGGGCTGATTATCATTATTTAACCTTGGTGGGATCGAAGAGGCCAAGGCATGATTCAGTCAGGAAATTGAATTTGCAGTGGAGGGCAGCGCTCGCTGCGCGGCGGACGTGGAGCCACCATGAAACTTCAAGGAAAGGAAAACATCAATTCTTGTTTACAGAGGCAAGAATCGAGTCACTCCGATATCTAATATCCTGGAGGTAAAGAGGGAGGGAACATTGCAGTGTTTACATCCAGGGCTCCGTGGAATGAAATGTGTAAAGTGGCAATCACACAACGAGTGGGGATGTGTTGCCGACGCGCTGCTGTGCTTGGGATTCATGCGGAACATGAAAACACGCTGTGATCGCCGTGGTTACAAGAACACGAGATCTTTCTATGAGGTCGTTTCACCACTCAGCGAGGTTATGTGGACACTTCAACGTAGCACCCATGAGTGATTTTAGAAAATGGCCATTTCTGAGCACAACAGGGCTGATGTAACATCCTCCACTTGTGCATGGAAGCCGCCGGGTGTTTGTTTATCCCTTCTTTTCACAGTCAACTCCGTGCACTGCAAAAAATACCATGTTGGATTTATTTATTTTCTTCACGTGAAGGCCTCCATACACACATTTCAAATGTATTGTGATTAGTCTGTTTAGGCAGTTGGGCCTATGGGAACAGTGTGTGGGAGTTAGTGACATCTAGTGGTTAGGTTGCAACCCTCTCTATGGCAGCCTTCAGTTAGTTACTGCAGCGCAGAAGCTGTGCACTAGTGGCCACCCTGTGGACTGCAAGTTTTGCCACTTCCATATGGGACTCAGCCATCAGCCCCTTATATTTGTACATCACTGCACCTTTAAATGTCACTGTGTTTCCATCAAAACCCCCTGGTCGAGAGAAAAAGGGGTTTGAATTCATACTTTTCATTTTCACATTTTGCCAATGAAATGTAATCCCTTCTCTGCAATAAGTCCTGAGAATAAAGGAAACATTGACCCTCATCAGATCTCGCATCAATCAACATGTTGAATATAATGGAAATAATTTGTAGAAAAATTTAGATATGCAAGGAAATAATGAGGTCTCTGGCAGGCAATTAGTCCGATAGTTCCCCAAAACTTTTAATTACATAGTTTAACATCAACGAACTTGCAGAAACTATCACTACCGCCTCAAACCGTGAGTAGGTGGACAGCAGATAGACGATATCACTGCTCAGGCTCCAAATGACACCAACATGGCCACTCTTACATCCACGATTCTTTGGCTTCAATTCTTCTGTCGACTCTTCTTCCAGTTCTCTTCAAAACTAAAAGTGGACGATTACATCATCCATCTTTATTTTTCAATTTCCTTATCTGAAAGCTCTACTTGAAACCATAACAGTATGATAATCTACTCACAGAGCAAACAGATGGGCGCAGGAATACCTGCCAGCTGCTCCTTCCCATCCTCTGATTGGTCCAGATGGAAACGCCATTTGGCCAATGGCACGTTACCACAAAGTGAACCGTTAGAACATTTACTCCTTTTTTTCCCCGTCTGCTGACATAAGATTTTTAAGCACATTCACACATCGTTTTGTTTTTAAGGTCTTTTGAAGAAATGCTGAGGTCAGCAAAAAGATAAACTCATCGGACTGGGCTCTGGACTTTATTGGCCATTAAGAACATTTCTCAGATGAAACCACATTAGCTCCAGACTCACCAAATAAAGAGCTCCCTCGGGTGTGTGTGTGTGTGTGTGTGTGTGGTCAGTGTCCACCTCTGTCTGACAGCAGTAACATCCTCACTCTGGATTAAGTCTAATCAAAGTTAATGAACGCGAATGAAATGAGGCTGAAGAGGAAATTAATGAACAGCCTCCTTCCTCCTGCAGACACACGCCGAGGAAGATGTAAACTCTCTTAAAGGTTATTCATTATGTCATAAAATGCCATTAAACTGGGAGCTCATGAGGATGCATGGTGGCCCCCGGTGTGAAGGTGTGAGTGTGTGTGTGTGTGTGTGTGCGTATGTGTGCGTGTGTGTGTGTGTGTGAGAGAGAGAGAGAGAAGAGTCTCAAACCTGATCTGAATGTTCTGCACTGTGTTAACCCTGTGACGTGCTCACGACATGTCAAGGGTAAACTCCGCCTCCTGCCCAATGTCACCTGTGATTGGTTGCTGCTCTGCCATGACCCTCAAGGGCACAGAGGTGGATGGATGGATGGATTGGTTCTTGTGTTCAGTCGGATGGATGGGCTTTTAGGTAGCTGGGTGAAAGGGTGGATGGATAAATGGATGTTTACATTGTTGGGTGGATGGATGGGTACATTTTTATATGGATGAATGGATGGATGGATGAACTTTTACATGAATGGATGGATGGATTTTTATACGGATGGATGGATGGATGATCATATCATTGGATGGATGATAGATGGATTTTTACAAAGTTAGATGGATGGATGGATGAGTGGATGGATGGGTAGATTTTATATACAGTATATGGAGGGATGAACAGATGGATGGATGGTTGATAAATACCATTAGATGAACCTCCTCCTTCATCCTCCTCCTCTTCCTCTCTGTCCTACTGAAGGAGACGGAGATCAGTGGGCACAGTGGGTAAATGACTGAGGAGTCACTGCTCTCTAACACTGAACACGGTGCGCCTGTCCTCACTTCAGTCTTCCTTTTACCCGTTTACTTTGAGTGGATGCACAGAGAGAGAGAGAGAGAGAGAGAGAGAGAGAGAGAGAGAGATGACAGGCAGAGGGCAGACGTGATGGACAGAATACTGAGGAGCTGGACTTCACTGCTGTGCTGAAACGCCATGAATACAAAGAGGACCTGTACGACCTGAACCGCTCATGATGGATGTCCACAGCTGGACAGCTCTGATCTACTGATCCCACTCGGGTTGTTGTGGTTGTTTTTGCTGGAGGTTAAAAAAAAAATGTGCCAAAAAAAATCAGTCCAAAAATATATTTTGGGGGGAAAAATTCAATAAATAGACACATTTATCAGTCGAGTATCTCATATGCAAATCACTATCATGCGGACTCAACCATAGACTGTAAATCAACAACAAGAAAGTTCCTCAGAAGCGTCTCAATCTCCCCCCTAGTGGCCGGCTGTGGTATGGTGTATCTATAAACATAGTCTCCTCCAAGTTAAGAGATGGGACATGGACCAAACAAAAAAAGTCCAATATATTTGACTTCCATACGGCCTCTGTCATTTTAAGTACATGCAAAGTAAACACACTTTGAGTTTGAATGATAATAATAAAAACAATAAGAAGAAGAATTATATATATTCCACCATGCAATTCAAAACTGCTGAACATTCCTTTCACCAGAGAAGCAAAACATTGTTTCTGTTGAAATGTCATCGACATCGTGACAAATAACATTTCCCACGTTTGACCTTAACTTCACATTTAACACCTCAGTCATCTGAAGGAAATGTTCGGTAAATGATATATTCCTCAAAATAACTCAAACAGTTTGAGTCCGAGCATTTTTTTTTTTTTAAAGCTCTTTATAATTTTATTTGTCTGTGCTCTGGAAATATGTCTATGAATAATTCAGGAGTGCCGCCGTCAGTTCCCAGAAGCTCAGACTCGGACTTGCCTGTTATCCGGTTTTGGTTCTTCTCATTGTTTTTGGAACACTGGGGAGTAAATGAGGTTGGGAGCGAGCAGAGGTGAGAATTGATTGTTGTGTTGTTGCAC
The DNA here is from genome assembly GCA_016785325.1 of Chascanopsetta lugubris. Classification (NCBI taxonomy): domain Eukaryota; kingdom Metazoa; phylum Chordata; class Actinopteri; order Pleuronectiformes; family Bothidae; genus Chascanopsetta; species Chascanopsetta lugubris. Next base: position 181,961 of record JAFBJT010108806.1, read on the forward strand.
AAAAGGGAGGTTTAATTGGAAAGCCGAGCGGATGAGGAACAGACCGGTGGCAATACTTAAAACTCTATTATTGATGGAGTTGGTCCTGGCACAGCGGCACAGCGGCACAGTGGATGGGACGGAGCCTTCATTATGAAAACGTACTCACTTTAGGAAACAGACGCCTCCTGTGGACGAATCAAAGACTTGTTGTTGTCATACGACCACGTACAAAGGTGAATTCAAGCTTCCGTTTTCACCGCATCACCTCTTCACTGTGGAAGAGGCAAAAACTTGCAGTTCCAAGGGTGGCCACTTGAGGCTGGCTCCAACAGGGGGTCAATCCCCATAGACTGCCTTGGTAAACTGATCAACTTTCGAGGTGAATGAATCTTGTTTAAAACCTGGTACAAACTACAGTCTTGTTTTCCTGTGACAACTATGTGAAGTTTTTTCTAACTTTCTAACTTTCTCTTATTCGTTTGAAATTGCGCATAATTAAGGGGCGCGGCCGCGAAAAAAAAAAAACTACAATAATTATATATTGGATCTACATGTATTAAAAAAATATGTCTTTGTTCCGCAAGAGCCAGATGATATGATCTAAGCCGGATGCAACAGAATACTGACAGCAGTTCCCTTTTCTGCCACAGGTGTCACTGTAAACAGCCACTTTCGCAAAGTCGGCTTGCTCCTTTAACTTTTACAGTCTTTTACAGTTTCGTCTTGTTTTATGTGAACAATGAAAGATGCTGCCGCGGAGAGAATATACACATTTACAAGAAAGACGAGGTGAGGATGAAATAACAAGAAACAAACCATGAAGAAAGGGAAGCTGATGCTTTCATCAGGGGACTTGTTAAATCTGAGAGGGAGGCGTCGGTGCAATGACTCGTGCAGTTTAATGAAAAGATAAAACATAACTCACAACGAGCCTCTTCGAGGTGACGCTGCCCCCGTGACAGTTTCATTTTGAAGATGCAGCTTTTAAATCAAAGTGTCTAAAGTCAAACTCTGTGGTTTTTGGGCTGAAACTGTTTGTCTGTGACCTTGAGTTGGGACAGGAAAATAAAAGATATAAAAATAAGATGACATGGTGTTTCATCCAGTACTGGAGGTTCTCAGACTCTGTCACAAGAGCTGATGGTGATTGTTTGTTTGTTCTCTTTTCCCTGCGACAGGCTGTGGTTGCACTTTGGCAGCAGCTGCCGGCGCCGGCGCCGGCGCCGGCCGTTTGCCAGGCGCATCAGACTCCGTGAAACCTGGCGAGCGGCGCTGCCTCCTCAGGGCGGCCGGGGGCACTGCAGGGATGAGAGCGGCTGAAGCACCAGCTTCAGACAAGAGACAAGCAGCTCAGCAAAACAAGCTCCATAGGAAACGGAAATGAGAAACAGTAAAGCTAAAAATAAAAACAGCGCTATCCTGAGTGAAGCCAAAACACTGCAAATTCTAAAGTAAATGCTTAAAGGCTCTGTACAGCTGAGGTGAGCTAGACGACAGTGGTTAAACGTAAGAAGATTTGCGGCATTTACCGCCATCCAGTGGTCACGTTTCACGTTGGAACGTGCCCCTCTCACCTCAGCCTCCTCCTTTGTCAATGATCTCATTCGAAATGTTGTTTGGTTTGTCCGTAAAAACCAAGCAGCAACCACCGGGGCTGAAGGATGAGTCCAATACTGAAGCGGAAAGAACTTGCAGATCACAGGGTGGCCACTTGAGGCTGACTCCAAAATCCCCATAGACTCCCATGTTAAAACAGTCAACTATAGACGTGAATGAAACATGTTTAAAGCCTGGTTCAAACTATGCTTTTCATCCCAATCAAGGCCCACCACCTGTGCTTCGCCTCTTTGCCCATATTTGGATGAACCAGGAAGTAGGAGGAGTTGGGCATCGGCAAGACGGCAACGAGGGACCCGCCCACTGTCCGAGCCTCACGATCCCTCTGCGGAAACCTGAGGGTGACGTCAGAGGCGCGAGGTCCATCTTTATATTCAGACTGTGAGAAAAACATGTTGGTGCCGCCTCCTGCGTCAGATTCCAATCTGACATGAGAGGTGATGTTTCACTCAACTTCTCCTTGAACTCTCGTTCTCTCTTTCTTACACACACACACACACACACACACACACACACACACACACACACACACGCACACACACACACACATCCATCAACCTCCATTTCTAATAAAAACAACACAGTTCCGTGTCTTGCAGACGTTGTGTGTTTATTTGCATATAGAGAGAAATGAGGTGATCCCATGTCATCACTGGAAACATGTGTGGGGATTCGATCTCATGTCATACATGAACCGAGGAAGAGGTCTGCACACGTGCTCAGATCAGCACCGATTTACACGGTCAGCATATCTCATCCAGAGGGGGTGTGTGTGTGTGTGTGAGGGGGGGTGTTCTTTGTTTATATGAGATTAACGCTATCATCAGATTAGAATGAGAAAAAAAAGAAAGGATCTAGAACCAGGTGAAGAGTCGGTGAATTCGGCTGAATGTGATGAAGAGGAGAGAGGAAGAGGAGGCGCTACGCTGATGTAATGAGGAGGAGGAGGGGGAGGAAGAGGAGGCGCTCTGCCCTCGGGTTGCTCCTCCGATCATTCTCCACTTGTTTGACAACACAAAGACAAAGCCTGTCACTGGCTGATTTAAGCTACTCCCCCCCCCCCAGGAATAAATAAATACCCGCGGCTCATTTGTTTACATTTGTTTGAGGCGTTGCAGAACAGGTTTTGTGTTTTTTTTTTTTATCTGACAAACTTTGAGCGTGACCGGAGAAAACACAGCACGGCTTTTAGAGACATCCTGTAGTTTTAATGTTTTGCTCAAAGTGTCTGTGCGGTTGTTATCCAGAATTGCCTAGCCACAGAGGTTCTGTTGTCATCCATTATGGTCGACTATTTTGGGTTATTAGAAATATTTAAGAGTACAAACCTTTTTCTCTGAGGAACACATTCGGACAAAATCAGTAAGTCTGGGACACGATTAAAGTTAA
>JAFBJT010108806.1:186138-196354 GCA_016785325.1 Chascanopsetta lugubris
TGTGTCTCTCTTATTCCAAAGAATCACAGCCGTCAGTCGACGTCAGAGCAGATTAATGTTGGATATAAAAGTGAAACGGCCTGGTTTTGGTTTCAGTCAGGAAACTGTGTCTTTCTTCAAACGCCGACTTAACCGAGAGCGAAAGACATCTGACATTTGGACTCCGGGTAAAGAACGCTGGCGCGGCGCTGAAGTGCGCGACCACAACTCTGATAGGTGAAAACATAACAACAAACAACCACCCACACACACACACGCCACAATGCTTCTGTCCAATCAGCAGGAGGCATTCTCGATAGCAAGTAAGATGGACAATTTCTGATGGAAATGACACGTGACGCGCTTCTGTTTTGTGATGTGTGGTTGTGTTATTTGTCCGCGTCGACACATTTCACCCATTATCACACGCGGGAACATAAAAGACGGAGACTGACTTGATCTTGCGGAGCTGCGACAGCTCCGGGTTGAGGGAGGAGAACTTCTGGGCGAGCTTCCAAACAGTGACGATGAAGAAGAAGACGTTGACGGCGACGATGGCGCACACGGGTCCCACGAAGCTCCAGATGAGGTTGTCCTTCAGAGACAGCCAGCAGCTGGTCGGAGGGAAGGGGGTCGGGATGTGAGAGGGCTCCCTCAGCTCTCGCCAAACAATGGTTTTGCACGACGTGGCCTACACTCACAACTTATCGGTGCCGTATCCCTTCGGTCGGATGCTGGCCGAGACGATGACGACGACGAGGGGGAGCCCGTAACCGGCCATGTACAGGTAGAGGGGTCGGATGGTGGCGTTGAACACCAGCACCACCATCCTGTAGAGCTGCACGCCCTCCAGCAACATCCAGGTGAAGACGCCCAGGAAGAAGTAATGGAGCATGGCCGCGACGAATCTGCAACCGCCCTGCGGTGGATGGATTCATACAGAGGGGATGGGATTGTTTGGTCAAAAACAGGAAACTAGAACTCAAGAGTTCAGAGCATCGAAAAAGAAGAGGGCAGAGTAGAATGAAGCAAGAAGGTCATCCATGCAAAACATGTGGCAGGGGTGTCATGGGGGCCGGTTGTAATCGTGGGACTACGTGCGATTACTACTCAACATATTGCGAAATAAAAGTCCTCATATTTGATTATTATTTAGTAAAGGTGCAGTGTGTAAGATTTCAGTAATTTTTGTAACTTCTTCCTTAAATGAGACAATTAACATATATTTACATAAGTGGGGGGGGGTCCTCTCTATGGGGGAGTTTTAATGACAACCGAGATCTACCATAGGTTCTCCTGCATGCTCTGAAGGCTGAGGGTGGGGTGATGGATCCAACATGCAACTTCACCTCTAGAGGTCACCAAATCTTACACACTGCACCTTTAACCTACTATTTATCTAAATGACAAATATTGTACATGCAGTTCCATACATGTGAAAATGTAAACACACTGAATATATTGCCACACATAAAAAGTGGCATGTGTAACTCACTAGACTTCATGGGAAATTTATGCTTTTATTTTTAGACGATTATGCCTTTAGGCTCTCATGGGCCACGTCAAATGACCTTGTGGGCCACATTTGGCCCACGGGCCACAAGTTTGACACATGTGACATATGGTATGATAGTGCTTTTGCTTATCTCATAAGTAGCAGCATGAGACGAGCATGAAGTGCAACACAATTACTTTTAAGTGACCTATTATTTAGGTCCATATTAAACTTTATGATGCTGTTGAATATTGTATCAGGTCAAATGGTAACAACAGTATTGAATTTTACTGCATCAACCACTGTGCTATAAAAGTAAAGCATATGTCAAACCACTTTAACCCACTCTAATTTTACTGTTGCGGTATTTTTTTATCTCCGGTCGAGAAGACCGAGGCGCTTCTGATGAGCTCGGTCACACCTACCACTGGCTCAGTCTGGGAGATGCCGGCCAGGAAGATGAGGTCGGCGAGGAAGAGGCAGATGCACAGGTGCAGGTGGATGGTGGTTCGTGTCCCATGGATGGAGCGACAGAACATGAAGGTGAGGATGCTCAGCAGCAGACACACAATGGAGACGAGCAGCGCCAGGGTGTTCACCAACAGGAGGCCGAACGGTTCCTGGAGGAGGGGACGAGTCGGACACGGTGTCATAAAGACCATCGTGGACGAGGAAGAGAGAGGGTGCGCCTCTCTATTCGAGGGCTGAGTGTTTTACGATGAGGCAGATCTCGGAATACGTTGGACGGTGTGGGGGTCTCACCTCGATGGGGTAGAGGGACATGAGCACCGCGAAGCTGCTCAGATGTTCACACGCACACACGGTGTGTGTGGCATTGGAGAACTGTTGATGGCAGCCATCTGTGGACCAGGCCTCTCTCTCATTCCAGTAAGCACAGATGTACTTCACCTCGGGAGACTCCTCAGTGGCCTAAGCCAGGAAACAACAGCAGTGTGTCACAGACGGGTCGGCGGTTTCATTCACGTCTCACATCGCTCATCGATCGCACAAGCGGGCCGAGCTACCTCCAAGTGTCTGAGGGTGATGTTGACGGAGCGGCTCAGGTTCTGAGTGGCGAGATTGGACACCACCACGGACACAACTTTGGAGAAGATCTGGAAGGACGGATCCACGCCGTCCCTTTCGAGTCCTCGGAGCTCCTCAAAAGAGTTGTTGACCGAGTGCTGGAGCTTCTTGTAGCTCAGCAGCGCGGCCATGGCGAAGCCTGACGGGGACAAAACCAAACGTGAGGGTTTGGTCCGTGCGCGAGCAGAGACTCGGTGAATGAATGAGATGATCACCAGGATATGCTCCTGTCCCGGATGCCGTCTCCCAGTCGGTGTCGAGTGTTGCGTTCTCATTGGTCAGATGGACGGGTCCGGTGGGTCGCGTGGTTCCCCTTTGAACAGCAATCTCTGCCTCTGTTCAAGCAAAGAGCTGGTTAGGAGTCATAGTGGGGGAAACTTTTCCTTTTTCAATCATCTATTTATTCATATGTTGTAATCGAGGGGCAACTTCCGGTGCAGACGGATAAGGCACAATAGGAAGTGTAGAAACGTGCAGTTCATAGGGTGGCCACTGGGGGCTGGCTCCAAATCCCCATAGACGCCCATGTTAAAATGGTCAACTTTAGAGGTGAATTTAACATGTTTACAGCCTGGTACAAACTTCAATTTTGGTCTCAATCAGTCAAATGTGTTACCATGACAACTGTACTGGGGGGTGCATATTTTTCGAACTCCCTTATTTTCATTTTATCGACATTTGAAACTGCGCATAATTATGGTGATTATTCCTGACTGACGGCTGGGCTGACCTGGTACGTACTGTGGGTGATCCGTTTTTCCGAATATAGGCCACAGCTAAGCCACTGCAATACCGCATGTCAACCACACGGGGCCCTGAGTTAGTTTTGTGCCATATTCACTTTTCACCACATCAGATTCACACCCAAAGTCTACACCTTGTGCAGAGCGTTACATGTTCGCCAAAAAAAGCCCACGTGAGCTTTGGGGTAGTCGGGCCTCCGTTGGCACATTTTCGACAAGATGGCGACGCTACGTTCCATCTTTACATTATGCTCGTGATGCATCTGGTGTGAGGGCGACTGGTACCCGTCTCATTGGTCGCGATCTTGGTGTGGTTGTTCTTCAGCTGAGGGGCGATGAACATGATGGAGTGTTCCACCGTGCCGAGCAGCGCGCTCACATCCTCGCCGCTCTCCAGACGACCGGGGGACAGGACGGCCTCTGTGGCTGTGAAGAGTTTCTGTGGCGAGCGCAGAACAGAGGGGTTGGGGTTAGGGTTAGGGTTTGGGTTTGGGGGGGGGGGGGGGGGGGGGGGCTGTGAGAACGCCACGTGTCCCTCTGTGCGTATGTTTGTGTATATGTGGTTTTTCTAACCTCCAGCAGCGTCTCTCCATCGGTCTTCTCTTCCACCGCAGCGCTGGAGTTGGACAGAGCCCAACAGCTGGTTCTCATCATGGACAAAATATTTGCCAAGCCTCCGAGCGACTGAGAGACACAGACGGAGAAGAATAATGAGACCATTCACTTTGCTCTGTCCTCCTCCTTACATTCACTAAACCATGCGGGGGCCATAGGGGAATCTAATTGATGTTAAACCAAGGGAGGAGCACTTGACCTCCTCGCCGTACTGGCGTTAATTTCACTCCGCAAACAGTAATCCTGTGTTAAAGCCTTAAAGGTGCATTCAGTCGGGTTCATGCCCTGCAGACGACGCAGAGACACTCACAGACCACAATGCCGCTCTTCTTTGGAAACGTAACCACGCGTCACTTCTGCACAGACCGCAAAGAGCTGTAACCGGCCCCCCTCGCCATCTTTGCTTTTCCACCGGGCAGAGCCCCGACTACACTGCCTCACGTTTCCAATGGAGTGGAAACAACAATGAAATAGACTGTTGTTCTGAAGCACCAGGGGAACCGCAGGAGAGAGAGGTGAAACTCTGCAGTCTATGATGTACCTACAGTGTTCAACCCACCTATGAGGAAGCTTTATGAATGGGTGTTTATGACGACAGCTGTGGTAGTGAAGTGATTTGCATCACACAACAGAAACAAAGCAAAACTGACCACCAGCCTGTTTGCGTATTGGTATCAAAAAATAGATTTGAAAAGTTCAGAGAGTAATACTCCCATCGAAATGTGTCACTTCTATCTATAGAAATAGGACTACAAAAGAATTATATATAAACCCCATGTATGACTTGCTTTTTACATGAGCCCTTTATTGTATATTTACACCAGGAGTGGGTCCACCCTATGGGGACGGCCATGTTTTTACAATAGCCCAGAGTGGACTTGCTAAACATCTTTTGAATTTTAATGACAACAGAGGGCGGCCATCGGTTCTCCATGCTTGAATGGGAGGGGTGAGGTGATGGATGCAATAAGTAACTCCAACAGTAGATGTCACCAAATCGCACACACTGCACCTATGATAAAAAAATGGACTAATACACCATCAACACATGTTATTCATACGTTTCATGGCATGGCAGTTTTAACCCAGCTTACCTGTGTGGGTTCACTCTCGGGGCTGAAGCCGTCACAGTCAAGTTCTGCAAACACAAGAGACTTTATGTTAAATCGTGTGATTTTTTTCCCATGCCTCATCACAGGAAGTGTGGCGGCTCTGATGTGCAAAGCAGGGCGAAGCAGCAGCAGCAGAACGGAGGAGGAATAATTCCTGTTCCCTCATGAACCGCAGAGAACCACCGAGTGCAAATGGGTCACTGTGACACGAGAAGAGGCATGAAGGCAGATGGGGGGGGGGGGGGGTGGGGGCGGATCTGGGGGGGGGGGGGGGGCGCGGATCTGGGTGAACGTGACCCTGCAGCCGCTGCTACAATATACATCTGTGTTAGCGAGCTCATGCGAGAACAAGTGGAGGATTAACATGAGGAAATAAAGGCGGTTTGAAAAAAATGCACATTGCATATTGGATGAGGTCCATGCAGGGGGAGCAGGGCACTCACTTGAACATGGCGTCTGCTTGTTGCCGTAGGTGGTGTATCCTCTCTCACAGTTAGCGAGCTCATGTGAGAACAAGTGGAGGATTAACATGAGGAAATAAAGGCGGTTTGAAAAAAATGCACATTGCATATTGGATGAGGTCCATGCAGGGGGAGCAGGGCACTCACTTGAACATGGCGTCTGCTTGTTGCCGTAGGTGGTGTATCCTCTCTCACAGCTGCACCAGTAGCTGCCCTGGTCGTTCACACACCTGCCGCTCTCCCCACAGAGTTCCTCACCGTTAATCTCAGCCAGCGCACATTCATTGATGTCTGTGAAGAGATAAACAGAGGAGGCGCCATACAAACAGCCGCTGTGCGTATAATGGATGGACTCGGCCCATAATGGAGCAAACATCGAAGTAGTGGAGTCATGTGGTGCCATTAGGACCTCGAGGAGTGGTTGGGAGCTGCGCCGGTGGTGTGGTTTTGTTTTCATGTTGGTCAAAAGCTGCAATTTGTACGAGCAAGAGGAGGCGGGGCTTGTATTTGTGGCTAAGGTCAAATTATAGTCACTGAGTCACCGTGGAGGAAAAGGCTCTTTCTCAAAAAGAAGCTCAGGACGAGCGGGTCTTATTTTAGGGAGTTGACACTATGACTCTTGTGAAACTGGGGCTTTTGTTGGTCACATCTGTGAGAAACTTTACAGTCACCAGCCACTTTATTAGGAACATCTTGTTAATACCATCTTAGAGCAGAGGTGTCAAGGTCATGTGTCTCAATTAAAGGTTTTTTTTCTCAAGTGGGCCGGACCAATAAGATCACAGTACAATGACATATAGACAATGACAACAGTACAAATGAATTTTTGGAAGAGATTATTATGAGATAATTATGAGACCAGCCCATCATGGCACCAAATAATATATATATATATATATATATATATATATATATATATATCACGTTCAAAGTTCTTGACTATGTCCTCAGACATGTGATTGGCCGAGAGTACATTTGCATTAATAAGCAGTTGGACAGGTGTACCAAATAAAGTGACCAGTGGATGTATACATGTTGTATCATAGTGACTAGGACCTTTTTCAATTTAAAAAGAAAGAAGAAACGATTGCTCGTTGTGACACACGATAACTGGAGAGGACTTCTGAAACAATCGGATGGGCTGGTGAGTCACATCATTTCCATGTGGTCATGTGAGGCTTATTGCTCGACAACAGATATTCTCTCAGCTGATAATCAAACAGTGGTATGGGGCCGAGATGCTTCATCAACCTTTAATTGCTGTTGGGGACAGCCCGGTACCAAGTCAATCTGGATTCAGCCACAAGTCATCTAAAGTATGTGTTTACCAAAAGTATGTGTTTACTTTTTGTGTTGGGGGACGTCACAGCCACACTCTCGTCTGGTGTTTCCTTGAAGAGGCGTCGCTGAGCTCAGTCCTTCTCTCATAAATGGACATTAGCTCTTGTCTGAAACCTCTGACAATGTGTTTGGGTGAGTCAGCTTCCACTTGTCATGAGTGTTTTATTACCTCATTCGTTAAAATACTCAGAAAACAAAACTATAAATGTGCAGGTGGGCTAACTGTGACTGCTTGATCGCCACCTGGTGGCTAGCTGCAGCATAGGCTGTAGACTCCACCTCTACCACGTTAATCGATGGAACAAAGACCAAACTTAAAAAAGGCAAATTACTCGAATGAATGAATTTCTCAAAGATACCTTTGGTATTGTTTTTTTTTTTTTATCACACTGATGGTTACTCATGGGTAGTCACATTTGGAAGCAAAGGTCACTGGTTCGATACCAACTTGAGCCGTGCCGAAGTGTCACTGGCCATGGTACTGATACTCCACTGGGCCCAACTGGCTGATTGACAGGTGAGACTGACACGTGATTGGTCAAGCACAAGACCCGCCCTCCACTACTTCTCGAGCTCCATCCCCCCAGATTGTTTCCACACAGACTCCGGCTCCAATCAATATATTTGGTGCAAGTTAGCAAAACTCACAGTCAATGACGGCAACTCAAAACTGTAACTACTCACCTTCGCAGCTGTTGGCGTTGCCGCTGGCCCTCGTGTACCCAGAGAGGCACGTGCATTTGTAGCTCCCAATCAGGTTGTCACAGCGAGCCCCTTCGCCGCAGATTTCCATATTATCCTGACACTCGTTCTTGTCTGACAGGGTGAAGATGGTAGAAAGCATAAGTATGGCGAACAAGTCACTAGGCTCTCTCTCTCTCTCTCTCTCTCTCTCTCTTTCAAACTCACTCACTCACCTTTGCAATGTCCATTTATCTGAGTGAAGTTTTCCTCCCCATGGATGTTAATGAAGCCATCTAAGCACTGACAGTAGAAGCTGCCATCGGTGTTGAAGCACCGTGTGGAGTCCCCACAATGCTCATAGGCTTCTTCACACTCGTCGACATCTAGAGAAAGCGCGAACAAGAACAATATGTCACAAAACGCACGATTTGAAGTGAAGCCTCTTTTCCTCCACCCCGTCTGTGCACCACCATCACCGGTCTGAGGTAACAGCCGCACCGTCACAGGCTCGGAATTAGAGTTTTGAAAAGAGGTGATCGGGGAATTCGAGCCTCCTTGGCCGGTGTTTTCTTTGCAAATGACGCAGGAAGTGAGCGGAGCTACAGTGCGAAGCCTAAAAAAGGAAATATAAAAGTGGAGTGTCCTCAGAAAAACCTGGTTTTCCTGGTGGAGTCTGGTGACAGAGGAGGTGGTTCTGTTCAGAGGTCACTGCATGTTCTTACCGACACAGTCTCCACGGTTGCTGTTGTAGCCAGCCTTGCAACAGTTCCCCAACATAAACATCAAACCTGCAGGGAAAAGAGAGAGAGAGAGAGAGAGAGAGAGAGAGAGAGAGAGGCCGGATGAAGGACATTGCGTACAATAATACAGAGAACACAGTCGGTCTGAACAGACAGACAGGTCTGAATGGGACTTGTCCCTTTCATGAGAAAGTCTTTTGAGAAGCTCAAGTTGCAGCTCCTTTGTCCATAGGTCTCCTGGACCCCCTCAGCCAAGGTCCACACGACCGTCCACTATGGCGGACCCCAAACGAGGACGCGTGGTGATGCGTGGTGATGCCGTCACAACGAGACTTAACTACCGGTAGTCTTATGGTCAGTTAAGTCGTTGATTCGCTCGACTCTTCTTCCCTGCAGTGGTGGAACGGATGGCCCGACTCCATTGCATCCGCAGTCTCTTTCCACTTTCAAGAAAAAGCTTTTCATAAACTCCTCTGCACTTAAGCTCGACTCTTGCCCTAAACCCTTTACACGTTTCCGATCCAGCCCTTATAAACATGTATAGACTTGATGATCGTGATGTTGTTAATGACAAAAGCACGTTAATGGTGAGATTGTTGATGTTGGTAGTTTGTATTTAGGTTGACTTACACCTGTTTATTTATCTTAAAACGCACAAACCCTTGCTTTGCCTCTACGCAGCATGATAAGCAGTTTGCATCACTTCTCCTGTTCTTCCTGTCTAGATCTTTGCTCATCCTTTAGATCAGCAGAAGGACAAATGGGTCTAAAATGTTCATCTCTTGTGGATTTGCACTAAAACTCAATTTACAGCCAAATAGTCCAATAGTCACAATCTCCTCATCGAACAAGTACAAGTATTTCCCACCTTTCAGTCACTGCGCTCAGAATGTGCCCAGCTCTCCACAGCTATCTGTGTCTTTATTGTAGCAAGCGCCAGTCACATCTCCAAGAGTTCGAGCATATCAGTGATTATGTTTTATTAAAAAACACACAGCATTGACAAGAACCAGCATAACTGATGATTGATCAAAATGACTTTCAATCAGGTTGGAGGCAGGCCAAGGATTTTCTTTCAAACCAGGGGCCATGAAGGAGCTACAATTTTCAATGAGGTCATCCCTTGTTTACAGTCAGGCGACTTGACATGTGGACCGCTATTTTACACAACCAACGAGGGCACTCCAAGGGCCAATCAGATTTCAGCTGCCCCACCAGACTCCGGATCCACCCCTGAATTTGACTCACCATTGGAATCCACCGTAACCTCTCGCTGAACGCGTGAGCCGCCTTTAATCATGTTTGCTGTCTCTCGCTTTACGAGTGACAATGGGAGTGTGTTCACTGCTGTGTGCTCATTACGTACATCCCCTCGAGACGTTCATGTGACTTCTCTGTACCTCCGCCCACGGCTCCACCGCCTGCACGCCAGACTGTCCACACATGCCCACAGACACACAGTGTCAGAGGCACATTGTTTTGACTCCAGAGTCGATGGCGAGGAGGAGACCAGCTCCTGCTACATGTGGCCTCCGTCAGGAAATAGTCCCGGCTCCCTCCCCTGGGCCGCACCACAATGAGCCATCTGTTGTGGTGCGATGAGGCCGGAGCTGCAGCAGTAACACCACACCACCAAAACCCAGCCAGCTAATGTCTGTCAGAGGCTGCGAGTGTGTGAAACAGTGTGATTGCATCTAACTTTACGACCAGACAACTGCAGTCGCACAAACGAGGGCCGACTTCACGAGCAGCCTAGTTTCGCTCTCCACTGAGCACAGAGGTGAACTTGAAACTTCAGGCCGCTGCACATGTGGCTCTGATAGAAGGTGAGAGGTCACAGAGAGTATGTGCGTAATATGTGCAGATATTTTTGACTTAGATATCTCATGAAGAGTCATTTCATCTTCTATCTTTCTGTTTTTTATCTTGGTTTTTTCTTCTTGTCTTTTCAAATGAACAT
>JAFBJT010108806.1:203270-219955 GCA_016785325.1 Chascanopsetta lugubris
GTGTGTGTGTGTGTGTGTGTGTGTGTGTGTGTGTGTGTGTGTGTGTATGGGACATGTTTACTGATGTTGGCAGCTTGGCAGAAGCTGCACCAGTGAACAAGTGGATTTTGTGCATCACCAACACCATTGTTTTACACACACACACACACACACACACACACACACACACACACACGCACATATGTATATACGTATGTATATACGTCTATCAATGAAATAAGCTCCGCCTCCGAGTTGCTTTATAAAATCATGGATTACAAAAGGGACTAAATAAAAAAAAACCTAGTCCTTGAACCAGATTTTACAGATCAATCATAAATAAACGATATATTTATAAATGAAATAAGCTCCGCCCACCGAGCCGTTTCATAAGAACATGGATTACAAACGGGACTAAATTAAAAACCCGGAGTCCTTGAACCAGATCTAAGTGATGGACGTGAAATCCCGGACGTGCGCGGGGTCTGAGCGGCGGGCCGTGAATTCGTACCGACGGCGCGAGCGCTCACCTTGTAGTGTTTGTGTTCACGGTTCAGCTCCCGTGTCCGTGCGAGCTCTGCACCGGTGCATTGTGGGTACTGGTCCTGTCGGTCCAGCGGCTTCGTCCCCGTCTGTCAGACAAGGAAGAAAAATCAATGAAAGGTATTTTCAGGGTGACTGGTGTCAGGTGTTTCTCTGTTATTGTATCATCTTATTGTTTATTGTTGTGTTTGTGTGTGTGTGTGTGTGTGTGTGTGTGTGTGTGTGTGTGTGTGTGTGTGTGAGTGTGTGTGTTGTTATTAAACCGTCTCATCCCCCATGTAGAGAAATAAAGGTTATCTATAAACCTGTTTATTATTGATTGCAGCAGCGTCGCCAGGGAGCAGCAGCACGTGGCTCAGGGGGTAAAGTGGATCGTCCTCGACCTCGAGGGTCGGTGACTCAAACCCAGCCTTGGCCGTCTCTACGCTCCACAGTGAGAAAAGAGAAGCAGCACGTGCACTGGACACAGTCTGTTTACCATGATGTTATATTTAGGAGGGAGCCCCGAGTGGCCACCTTGTGAACTGCAAGTGTTTACATATTGGCCCTCATCCGTCAACCACTGAAGTTGTGTGTGTGTGTGTGTGTGTGTGTGTGTGTGTGTGTGAGTGTGTGTGTGTGTGTGTGTGTGTGTGTGAGTGTGTGTGTTGTTATTAAACCGTCTCATCCCCCATGTAGAGAAATAAAGGTTATCTATAAACCTGGTTATTATTGATTGCAGCAGCGTCGCCAGGGAGCAGCAGCACGTGGCTCAGGGGGTAAAGTGGATCGTCCTCGACCTCGAGGGTCGGTGACTCAAACCCAGCCTTGGCCGTCTCTACGCTCCACGGTGAGAAAAGAGAAGCAGCACGTGCACTGGACACAGTCTGTTTACCATGATGTTATATTTAGGAGGGAGCCCCGAGTGGCCACCTTGTGAACTGCAAGTGTTTACATATTGGCCCTCATCCGTCAACCACTGAAGTTGCCGCTAGGTATCAACATGATCATTTGCATATTAGAGTGGGCGGGACACGTGTTCAGTGTTGGACGATGTACTTCGATCGTATTCCATTCTCTTCTAAACTACACGAGACATTATGCTATCATCCGATAACATTACATTAAAGGGGCAGTGTGCAAGATTTGGTGACATCTGGTGGTGAAGTTGAGCGTAGAGTGGACCCGCCCCTCATGTGAATACACATTAAAGGGCTGATTTAAGGGTGATGGACACATTTAGGTGATTATGAATTCATACATTCATGAAAATGTCAGTCTGTAGTTGCTCGGTAATATTTTTAGAAGTGACTTGTAGGACCGAGATCTTACACACTGCACCTTTAATACGTGATCGCATATTTCCGCGCCGTCAGCCGCACAGACTCCGCCTCTCTCTCAGGGCAATTTCCCGTGAACATCGACCGTCGGGTCACGTGACTTGTTTCAGTCCCGTCTGCTGGGAAGCGCATGACCTGCGCGTAACCCACGGTGGGAACGAGCGCGGCCGAGGTGAACGCGGGGTCAAACCCCCGGCTTACAGCGCTCAGCGGCGAGCCGGGATTAACAAACGCCTGGAGAGGAGCGAGGAGGGAAGGAGTGAGGATCCTTGAAAACAGAGGAAATCATTTTCAGGGACAGTAAAAAAAAAAAAGAAGAAAAAAGAAGAAGCCAAACAGAATTGCAGGTCAGCGAGCGGGAGGGATTCACTCCAGACCAAATCAAAAAAACACCATTCCCTCACAAACCTGATCAATCAGTCTTTTTTTTGTTTTATTATTATTTTTTATTTCATGTCACGACTTTTAGATTCACAAGAACCCCGAGGAGGAGGAAATGAATCAAAAGCCTCCGTCTGACAAATGGTCAAAGCAGTTGGAGACCGTTTGGTGTCACCGACGTGAAGAGAACCAGATATTTACTGTCGCAGAGTCAACACTCATTAACGTGTTTCTCTTAATTATTCATTCAAACCAGAAAGGAGCGGAGGCTTTGCTCCTGTCATTGGTTGTCATTTAATAATTGACTTTCTATCTAAATGTATTTTTGTTAAATGGTTTAATTCTGAAAACAACAACAACAACAACAACAACAACACCCTACTAGGCCCATGGCTAAAGAATGAGTGCTACGTTAAAGGTGCAGACTGAGAATTAGTGACGTTGCATGCTGCAGCCAATCAGGTTTGTCCATTCTGGGCCACTGTCACAACATGGCGGCAGAGTAGCGAAGAAAGGGTTACCACTTTAAGGGGCGGAGTCATACATCTGGCCCCTCCCACCCCCATTAGAAGTCGGGTGAAAGCTCCGCCCAGAGAAACACAAAGTCCTTAAAGTTGCATTGAGTGTTGCAGAGAATCACTGTTGCATTGTGGGTAACAAGTAATGCTACTAGCTTGTTTGGCTAATGGATGTTAAACCCAAATAATAAGGTTGAAGATGCGCTGAGCTGAGGTTATTACACACACACACACACACACACACACACACACACACACACACACCACGAGTGTTTGCCTGACAAACAGCCGCCTGTGTTTGCTGCACATTCACGCCGCACCTCGTTGATGTTGACTGATTCTCCGTTTAATCAAATAACTGTAATTTAATGAGCAGCTGTATTCAAACACAGGCGGAGCTGAGGGGGCTTCTATTCATGAGCGCCGGGGTATTTTCATGCGCAAAAAAAAAAGCTAAATATTTGACAACGAAGCCCCGCGGAGCGGCGTTTGAGTGACATGTGGCGCCGCCGCCTCGATCCGACGCCGTCGTCTCACACGGGGGATTTCTGCAGTTCTGGAGGTTCTGATCGTTTCCGCTTTGCAGGGAAATGTCGGCAACTTCCGCCGCCGCCGCCGCCGCCGCCGCCGCCACAGCAGCAGCAGCCGCAGCAACAGCAGCAGCAGCAGCAGCAGCAGCAGCAGAGACGGGAGGGAAACGACATCTGAACATCTCGGGAGAAGAAGCGCACAGCTGTTAATTACTAATGAAGGACACGCAGGGATTTCACACCAAGGTCGACGGAATGAAGGGAAGACAGAGGGAAAGAATCACAAACAGGACTGAAACCTCAGTGGAGGTATTAGCATGCAATTAAAGGGGACGTCATGAAGGTAACACTATTGATTTAATTAAGATAAAGTGAAATTGCAGATGGCCCGCGAGCGGCACGGGTTCCTGTCAGGACACGCTTTGAGAGAGTGACTCGCTGCCGTCGCTCCGACTGAAGCATTTCATTCATTAAAGCGAGTTTTTCAGGGCGGGGGGATGACGAGGAAGGACAAATGGAAAACTACGATTCATCTGAAAATAATTATGACAGGACACGTGTACGTGGTCTGTGATGCTCGGAACTAAACTACATTAAAAAAAAATAAAATAAAAAAAAAGGCTGGTCAGTTTTAAGCCGGGTCCTATTTTTTTGAATGACGATTTGTATTATTTTGACATTTTGGCCACATTTGAAGTGGTTAGGGGTCGGATGTCATCGTGCGCGAGCAGATCGTGCAGATCTTCTGCATAGCGTCGGAACAATGTGGCCGCATGAGCTGCGTCAGCACTGCGCTTCCGTCCACACCGGCTGCGTGTTCAGCAGCGGAGCAGCGCTTGTTCGGTTCCTGCTTAGAAATCTCTGTCGTTTCCCATCGGATTTCAAACGTCCAGTCGGAAATCAACTATGTTTCTCAGCCTGGTTCTAAACTCTTTCAGCGGCGGATCTGAGTGGACGAGAAAGGCTGGTCAGTTTTAAGCCGGGTCCTATTTTTTTGAATGACGATTTGTATTATTTTGACATTTTGGCCACATTTGAAGTGGTTAGGGGTCGGATGTCGTCGTGCGCGAGCAGATCTTCTGCATAGCGTCGGAACAATGTGGCCGCATGAGCTGCGTCAGCACTGCGCTTCCGTCCACACCGGCTGCGTGTTCAGCAGCGGAGCAGCGCTTGTTCGGTTCCTGCTTAGAAATCTCTGTCGTTTCCCATCGGATTTCAAACGTCCAGTCGGAAATCAACTATGTTTCTCAGCCTGGTTCTAAACTCTTTCAGCGGCGGATCTGAGTGGACGAGCGGCAGAGTGAGCACTGTCACGGGACACTCTAGTGGTAAGAACGTGGCATTGCAGGGTCGTCTGAGATGCTTTGCTTTCTAAACCAATCACACGGTCGATGTGACCCAGCCAGAACATACCATCAACATTATTATCGATAAGCAGTTTTATTATTAGAGGTCGTTTTCAGTTGAATCCAAAGGAACATGCCCGACTCTGCGCTGACCCTGTGACTGACACTCACAGATCTTTCCCTGCCTGTCAATCATTGGTCAGAGGATACTGAGGGGTGCGGCCTGATCAAAGGAAAACCAATTCAAAGTCAACACAAGTTCTTTTAAAGACAAGAACATACACGGTGCTAATACTTTGTTGTTGTTGTTGTTGTTGTGCTGGGATTCGATCAATCATCTCTGGACTGTAAAAGATTACTGAGCCATAGATAGTGTCTCTCTCTCTCTCTCTCTCTCTCTCTCTCTCTCTCTCTCTCTCTCTCTCTCTCTGTGTGGCATCAGTCAGTCACTCGCTCGCCCTTATCTCACCTGCAGCAGCCAAACTCAAACTGGTTGCTGACCATATCTCCGCTCTACAGGCCCCGTCGCCGCTGGTTACCAGTCGGGTACAGGATTGATTCTGAGATCTTTCATTTGTTTTCAAAGTGGCTGCAGGGACGAGCACCGCGTTACATCTTTCAACTCTCACCCCCCCCCCCCACCCCACCCACTCACCCACTCACCCACTCACCCACTCACCCAATCCCAGAACGGCTTTCTATTCTAAGCTCAGACGTAAACTGTCATTTGCAATTTCTGCAATAAAACAGAGTGAGTACGATTTAAATGATCACGATAAAGATTTGATGGATAAATTCATATGTTTTTCCTATTTTCTCATAGATCTGATTTCCCTGATCATTTCTGTCACTATAAACAATCAACCAATTCATCTGTAAACGTCCACTGATTGGCATTAAAAAATGATTTGACTCCAAACAGTGACGTGATGCACCTTTAAATCTGAACAAACCACCTACTACCAATGAATGTGAGCGTTAATCCGGCGGTAATATGAAGATGCCGCAGTAGAGCGCACAGGTGAATCCTCACCGGAGTGGGTGAGGTCGCTGCAGCCCAAACAGGAAGTGCTAATAAAAGGATAACAGTGTTACAGCACAAATAAATAAATAACAGAAAGTGCGCTAATCATCACTCATTGGTGTCGATCAATAAAGGCCCTTTGAGTCTAATTGAGTTGACGTTAAATGAGAATAATTGTTTATGAAATATAAATAATCCGATAATGCGGCTCGTTCGCTGCTTCATGATTAATTGTTCCTCGTTATCCGACAAGTGTTTTACTCACAATTAAATTCACACACATGAACCCCCCCCCCCCCCCCCCCCCCCCCGTGATGTGACAGGCACATGGTACAGTCCAATCAGCCACTTCCTGTTTTCAAAATGGCACCTGACAGTGTGGATCTCTTTGCTTCACCAGGATGTGGTTTCTCTGTGGATGTGAGCAGCAGCGCCACCCGCAGGTGAGTCCAACAGAGTTCAACTCTAACTTTAAGCGTGACTGTAAAGAAGTTGACTAAATGAGCGACTGTAGGAACTAATGTCACGTGACCTCATGTAAACAAACACGGTGTGTTGTGTGAACGGTGCTTTCATCCTCGAATGTCAAAGATTAAAGGTGCATTAGACACTTTTACGACTCATTTGATGCCAGTGGGTGAACAGACCGAGAGGCAACAATGTGACGTAGTACATGTGGACTCAGAGTGCTAGTAGCATCTCTAGCTAGCCGGCTAGCTAGCTCGCTCACTGACACAACATTGCATTGTTGCGGCGCCGACCGATGAAACTTGCAGTTCACAGGGCGGCCACTTGAGGTTGGCGCCCAAATCCCATAGACTCCCATGTTAAAATGCTTGAGCTGTGGAGGTGAATGAAAAATGTTTTGCTTTGCCCATTTTTCAATGAACCAGGAAGTAGGAGGAGGAGTCAGGCATTGGCAAGATGGCCGACTTCAAGCCTCATAAGCACCGTGGCTGATGTTGGGTCACCGTCCGTGTCTCCTTCGGCTCAGGGGCGGCCATGTTGCTTTGGCTGTGAGATGATTGGTTGTTGGGCGGCGCGCAGGCGGCTGCGGCAGGCTAGCATCTCGCCCAACTCTTGTTATTACATTCTTCTTTGCGATTCAACCACTTTCTGGAAACTTTCCTGCTGCTGCACTTTAAAAAGTAGTCGTGTGGTGGAGGGCAGCCGCTGCAGGGGTGAACACGACGACGACGATGATGATGATGATGATGACGACGAAGGTGTGTGAGTCAGCGATGATGATGATGATGATGAGGATTGTGATGAAATGCGATATCTGACCTCGTCGCTGATGCGCCAGGTGTCTAAACCATCATCAAGGGAGCCCCGATGTCTTTCATCTTCTCCAGCGAATGCAACATGCCTCTGCTCGGCGCGGCGTTTTCAAAGCGCCGCTCGTGGTTGGAGAAGATCAGAGAGATTTTTTTTTTTTTTTTTTTGAGAACAAGTGGAGAATTAGTGAGAAAAAGACACCTCTGATAGCGGGTCTGATCTCTCACCGCCGCGCCTGCAGAGGGCTAATATGTGATCTATGCATATTACACCCCAGCCTTTCATGATAAGCCTGTGCGGACGGCACGCGGAGCAAAGAATTATTAATCAGGATGATAATGGTTCCCAGAAACAGCCAGGGCTGAAGGGGAGGTGGAATGTAAATGGGGGGGGGGGGGCTATAAAGTCGGCGTGGTTCCCTGCAGCCTCCACATGACCGCTGATCCGCTCGGGCACAAGTCATATTAGTATTCAAAGTGAAGCTTTTACAGCACTGCTGGGGGAAAGTGGGGGCCGGCGCGGCCGGGCAGGCTAATATGTGATCTATGCATATTACACCCCAGCCTTTCATGATAAGCCTGTGCGGACGGCACGCGGAGCAAAGAATTATTAATCAGGATGATAATGGTTCCCAGAAACAGCCAGGGCTGAAGGGGAGGTGGAATGTAAATGGGGGGGGGGGGGCTATAAAGTCGGCGTGGTTCCCTGCAGCCTCCACATGACCGCTGATCCGCTCGGGCACAAGTCATATTAGTATTCAAAGTGAAGCTTTTACAGCACTGCTGGGGGAAAGTGGGGGCCGGCGCAGACAGACAGCTGTTTCAAGGATTTTCTAAAGGGCTCCCGCTCGCTCCCGCTCGCTGCCGCTCGCTGCAGCGGTGGCGGCGGTGCCACAAATTAATTTCCCTCCTTTCGCCGCCTGTTTTCATTAGTTCTCCACGAGCAGGAAGTTGTGGTATAATTTGATGGATTTCGATTCTTGCATACAGCCCTGAAGGGACGTAACACGGGCTCATTAGAGTGACAGATAAAAAAACAACAGAATGGTTGATAAAGGGGGTTTGCAGAGATGAATTTAATTACCTACATTAAAAAAAATAAATAAATAACAAAGAACAGCAGCTGTACTCCCTGGAAACTGATTCCAACGCTGCTTTCCAAGAGAAGAATTTAAAAAAAAAATTTTTTTTTAAACAACAAAATTAGAATTCGCTGTTTTTCCAAGATTGATTAAAAACAACAAAACAGTTTCAGTTCTAAATGCTGATGAAACCTGAGGTGAGAAGGAGGTTTGTGGGTTCTCCCTCTCTGGATGACAGATGGCTCGGCTTGTCTTATTGTCTCTGGCCCGGGGCTCGTCGCGCTGTCACGGTAACGAGCGGCCGTCACGATGGACATGACGCGGCCGTAGTTTGCATCATCCCAGAATCAGCCCATTAAAGTGTGTTTTTCCCTTTGTGCTGCTAACGTGAAGAGTCTGAGCTCAGTGTTCAGTGGATGAGTCACAGGCAGGAGTCAGCGGAGTTCAGTTCGAAAAGAGTTCGAATTGACGAAAGTATTTTATGCAGAACCTTAAAATATGTTCAAAGGGACTAAACATGTCACGAGTCTCTGCTGCGTCAAGTGTGACATCGCAAACGCATCAAAAGAAAAAGACAGGAAGTAGAGGAGACGACAATAACAACAACAGCATGGCGATGGGCCCTTCCATGTGCGTCCACTAGAGGGCAGTGGTCACAATTCTGCCATTCGCAGAGTTGTATATACACATGTTTTGCAACAAACAGCTGTTGATAATCACAACAGGAAGCTCAATTTAGCATCGTGTGGGATGACCCCTTATTTTTGAAATGATGTCTGTTTTATGTTGTAAACAAAACAAGGCAGAGTTTGTTTGTCAGATATAAATTCTTGAACTATTTATTTACTATAATATTATTCTGCTGTTGATGAATGGAACTACATGTTCGCACTAAGTATGTGTCTTACAATATTTCACGTGCGTCCACATGTTTCCTGACGGGATAATCCTCAATGTCAGAAGAGTAGTCCTTTGATCTCAAAAACATCAAAGGAAAGTAAATGAATCATATGTAAAGAGTGACGTCCAGGTCCGAAAAACAAGAGTCAGATCCTCCAATCCCCTTCCAACCAGAGCAGAGACGTCACATGAATGAACAAATAGATAAACACATTCAAAATCCAACTGATAATTGTAGTTTCCCTTTAACATTTGAACATGAATCCTTCCGACACACAGACTGAATAAACCCAACCCAACACACAAACACAGATGAAGCATATAATGTGGGTATTGAACGGAGTGTAGTCGGAGATACTGCCTTCATCCCCACAGGGACATTCTGGGATGTGGAATGTCACAGTTAAATTCATCCTCTGCTGCCGTGGCACCGAGGAAGTCGAAGAAATAACATTTTCAGATGCATTCACAGTCTCCACTTTCACAACACCCCCCCCCCCCTTTCTCTCTCTCGTTCGGGGTGGATGATGCGGAGATTATGTGAAAGCTGTCGCATGGAATCAGGTTAGTCACCAGTGAGCTCGCTGTTTGGAGCTGTGACTGTGCGGCGGCGGCGGCGGCGGCGGCGGCGGCGTTGAATACTGTACCACGGAAACCTTTGTCACGCTGATGACATTTAGCCGTTTCCTCATGATCACAAGGTACCGCAACGCAACGGAGGCAAATGTGCCGTGGGTGGGTGTGAGGGGGGGGGGGGGGGGGGGGGGGGGGGGGGGGGGGGGGGGGGTTGGGGTGAGGGTGGGGGCGGAGGTGTTGGAGATAGGGAGTGTATGCGATACATTTCACACCTTCAGTCTGTGATCATCAGCAGATTCTGGACTGTAAAATACAGTGGTGGAGATCACAGCTCCGTTAGTGATTTCTTTTCACACGGCGAATATTTTAAAAAAAATTTAAAAAATGACTAAAATACTGTTTTTAGAGTCAGACTGTCAAACTAAAGGTGTCGATATACAGTATTCCAGTATGGAGGACCTAGAAATGCAATTTCAGCCACACTGTAATACCATTTTTCTACCACTAGAGTGAGTCAACATCACTTGTCCACCCCACTTCAGGTATCACGAATCGTACACACTGCACCTTTAAAGTTGAAATGAATATTCCTGAATTGATGGCACAGGGTGGAGACGGTGTTTCGAAACTAAAGGTGCTGAGTCAACAGTCGTGACCCGGGCCCATCCATCCCATAATAAGCCCTATGGGTGCATGACAAATGAGTCTGCGTTAAACGCAGAGTGTTTGTGTTTGACACATGGGGGCGTGGCCTCTCCGTTGCCCAGGACTAATTGTCTCTCATTAGTATGAAAAGCATGACATGATGCGGTTTATGCAGCGCGAGTGAGGGAGCGAGCGAGCGAGAGAGCTAGTGAGGGAGGGAGCGAGCGAGAGAGCTAGTGAGGGAGGGAGCGAGCGAGGTGTGGCGGTGGTGGGTGGTGGGAGGGGGGGGGCCTGTTCACCCGTGTGCCGCTCCGCTGCTCCGTCGCTCCGTCGCTTCGTTTTCATTTTCACTCACTGAGTCGATGTTTTGAATTTTGGGGGATTAGAAAAAAAAAAATGGCTGAGAGGGAAAGTTGAGGAGCTGAGAGACGGGAGAAAAGTGCGAGGTAGATGAAGAAGAAGAAGAAGAAGAAGAACAAAGAGTTTTGCAAACCGAAGTACAAACGCGTGTTAAACAGTTTGGAATAGAACATGTGTTAAAGGTGCAGTGTGTAGGATTTGTCGTTGTCCTCGTTGTGGGATTGTTGATAGGTAGGTAGAGGCCGATGCCTAACTCCTCCTACTTCCTGGTTCATCCAAAAAAGGGCAAAAAGGCGGAGCATAGGTAGAGCTGGGGGTCAGCAACATCGAGGCCACGCCTCTTAATTATGCACAATCTGAAAGCTGGATATAATGACAATAAGCCCCGCCCCCTGTACAGTGGTCACAGTGGAAAACATGTGACTGATTGAGACCAAAACTGTGGTTTGTACCAGAACATGTTTCCTTCACCTGTAAAGTCGACCAGTTTAACATGGAGCCCCTAGTGGCCGCCCCCGTGAACTGCGCGTTCGACGTCCGCATTCCACTCGTCCCTCAGCTCAGTTTTTCTGCCTCGCTCGCTTTACGAAAAGTGGCTTGAATTGAATGGAAAATTCTCACCACGTGTCCCGATCAATAAGGTGAGGCGAGTTATTGACGAGGGAAGAGGGCGGGTCACGTGGCAGTCGCGCACTTGATATGTAAAATGACCGATGACGAGCGCCAAAAGGTTGACGTGTTTATAGAGTGAAGGCTTTGAAATGTTAATGGTAACATTTTTTTGTTCTTGGAGACCTTGGGTGGTGATTGCATGAGGAGGAGGAGGAGGAGGACGAGGAGGAGGCGGAGGAGGCGGTTTCACGGATCATAAATCCACCTTTAAACGGTGAAGGTGACTGGAGGCTCCTCCCACTTGAAAGCTGGATGGTCCCTGTGTTTATCCGTCTCTGTCCATCATCGGAATTAACTACCACAACTTCCTGAATCGGCACTTACAGAGTAACGGCGGCACTGCTCGTAAATCGCGTGTTGCAAATTTATCCCGTGCGAAAGGTCGTCTGTGCAACCCCCCCCCACCCCCCAGCCCCCCCTTAGCTCCTCCCCACCCCACCCCGTCCTAGTTTGTCCCCTCGACTCGGCGCCGTGTCACATTCCATTCTGTAGCATGTATTTCTAAAAGCGTGTGTGGCGCCGAGACGTTTCCGTCCCGACATCGTGTTGATCCTCACAACAAGAGAAGGAACAACCACCAGAGTCTCCGCAGGGAGGTCAGAGGTCAGGCTCGGCTGCAGAGTGCCACCCCAGAGAGAGAGAGAGAGAGAGAGAGAGAGGGAGAGAGGGGAGAGAGAGGGAGAGAGGGAGAGAGAGAGAGAGAGAGGGAGAGAGGGAGAGAGAGAGAGAGAGAGAGGGAGAGGGAGAGAGAGAGAGTAGAGTCACTTGCCCATGGGCACTTCAGTGAGGAGGAGGAGGTTTGTCCTCCACCGGCGCCTGAACCATCAGATCCGTGTGAACTCGTCCTCGTTTCCGTTTCCTGCCGAGTGACGCCGCCGCCGCCGCGCGAGGAGAAGGTCGAGTCGTGAAGAAATACGGAGTTTTTAACTCTGCTGCTCCACATCATTCACATCATTCCCGATGTTGAATGGACAAATCACTTCTCTACGTTTAATGGTACAAAGAAAGTGCACATTTATGAAAATACCTTTTTACGTCTGGGTTAAAAAGTAGTAGGCGGTACCACTCCAAATCAGGAGGGGGCAGTATGGCCCTTATTTGCACCCTCACTTCCTGCTTGGCTCATCTGCTGTTATGCAAATCGACAGCTTCAAAGTGAACAGCTTTAAAAAAAATAAATAAAAAATAGCGCCAAAATAGCCTCTATGTTATTATTTCACGTTTGAAAACAAGACAGAAGCTTGGGTCCCACTTCCTGTTCGGCCGCAGCACGGATTCCGTCATTTCCTGTTTCCCAGGGAGCGCGTCGTGACTCTGAGAAAGCGGTAAAGTCCTTTTAACCTGACGGATGATAAGTATGACTGTTTATAATTCTGCGCCGCCTGATGGAGGGGAAGTGGAGCGCCGGCCCCTGGGCGGAGCGCCGCGCTCTGCCGAGCGTCGTTCTGGCTCCCGCCGCCGGAACAGATCAGCGGTTCTCCCCCCGAAAACGCTGATGCCGGGTTTTTGAGGAATCATCCGATATCAAAGTCATTTGCCGTTTGCTCGACGTAATTGGACGAGAAAGTGCCGGCACATATTTGAACACGCCGGCGCATGTAGGGGAAATTAATCAGCCGTGTTTGACTTCAAACTCCCCTCTGCACCGGTCACTTTGCAGCTCTTATACAAATCCACACGCTCCTCACACACACACACACACACACACACACACACACACACACGCACACACACACACATATTTGGACTGTGCTGAGTTTAATGATGGGGGTTTGTCTCCCAGCGAGTTCCCCTGCGGCCCTATGCCAATATTTAAACACCGGCAGGCAGCTCATACTTGAACTGGGAGATTGTGTCTCTGCAGCCGAGGATTAAAATGCATAAACTCTGGAAGTCGTGAGAATCTTAATAAACGTGAATAATTTTGAATAAATATGATATTATTCCACCCGGAGCGCCGTCGCAGGGGCGCATTCATTTGGCATTGTTGATTGCCTTTTTCCGTAACCTTGACGATGTTTTACGGGAAATAATTAAGCTCCGAAGCGACGAGCTGCACCTCAGGCCGGGCGCGGCGGAGACGCGCGAGATAATGACCCGTCGGAGCGGCGCCGCGTCACCGAGCCCGGCGCAAGGTTTCGCATCAAAAGGGAGAAATTGGATTTCAAGTTGTCGGGAGTTTTGTTGTTTTGAAAGTGACGGCTCAGGTGTTAGGGCCAAAAAGAGTGGGAGGCTACTTAAAGGTGCAGTGTGCGATATTTTGGTCATTTTTTTTTCACCTCAAAACAATTCGGTCGTGACATTTTCCTGAATTTATAATCGCCTAAATGCTTTATGACTTCAATGAGCCCTTTAATGTATATTTGCATGAGGGGGGGGGGCTCCTCTCTACGGGGGCCGCCATGTTTTTTACAGGAGCCCAGAGTGGACGTACTGAACATCTTTTGAGTTTGAACGACAACCGGAGTCGACCACCTCCATGTTCAGAAGAGCGAGGGTGAGGTGATGGATACAACGTGCAACTTCACCTCTAGAGGTCACCACGTCTTACACACTGCACCTTTAAAGGGCTACTTTTAGGGTCCTGGAAAAAGCAAGTCGTACATTGGGGTGATTATTCATTTGTAAAAACCTCTAAGTCTATTTCTGTCGATAGAGGTGACACAAAGTGACTGAAATCGTACACACTGCACCTTTAAAGAGCTTATCTCAGCTATAGCCTCGTTTCCATCGGTATCTGATGGACCTGGAGGCAGCTGCTAATAAACGAATTAAAATATTACATCTTGTAATCTTGTTCTGGGGATAATTCTGTTTGTATCTCTTATCGCGCATCTTGAGGAACTTGGGGGAGAAAACAGCAAAAGCGGCAAAGAGAGAAGTTTTGATGTAAGTGCAGCGCATGAATAAATTAACAGGTTTGAACTGAGTTCACTTTGGTCCCTGAGTTATTCCACAGCATCAATTTAACAGGCCCCAGTTGCAACATCAAACAGGGTCATGGCTAATTACTATTCACTTTGACTCAAACTAAATAATAAATAGGCTTATATAACCCAGAGCAG
Source organism: Chascanopsetta lugubris (assembly GCA_016785325.1). Lineage (NCBI taxonomy): Eukaryota > Metazoa > Chordata > Actinopteri > Pleuronectiformes > Bothidae > Chascanopsetta > Chascanopsetta lugubris. The sequence continues at coordinate 217,488 of JAFBJT010108806.1, forward strand.
AGGGGGCGGGACCAGGCGGCTCCGTCAATACAAGCTCGGAAAAGGCAGAATAAAGTCACTTTAATGTTTTATATTTATATATATATACATATATTTTTTAAAAGAGAAAAAAAAAGAAGAGCGGGCGTCATCTCTCAGGGACACGGTGTTTAAAGTGCGCAGCGTGAAATGATGCAAAAGGGGAAACTCCTTGATGGACCGAAATGCTCCAGGTTCTCATTTAAAGGGATTATTTGTCATTTGGACGTGGCTCCATTTATCACCAGCAGATGGCGGTGTTGTGCAAGAACAAGGTCACTGTTCCTCTTTTGTTAAAAGTGTTAAATGGACCTCTATTTGTAAAGAAGTGGTTGGAACCGTGAATTAAAACGTAGCTAGTTTGTGTGAATATTATTATTATTATTGCGAATCCGCTCTGGAGGAAAGATTGTGATTTCAGGATCAAAGGCTGCGTGAGCACAACGGAACAGCAGTGTCGCTTCCTGTACTGGTTGTTGGTCGTCCACACCGGCTGCATGAGCACTGTCGAACAGCGTGAGCTGGACGCATGACTCACTCTGGTGGCAAAAAGTGGTATTACATGTTGGAGAGACGCACAGGTTCCAAACTCCTTCACCATATGTTCGTGAAGCGATGCCATGTCTCCATGACAGTGTTGAGATTTCCTGATGCTCATGCAAAACAAAACAAAACAAACAAAAACTCCCCGAGTCGTCCCCGAAGTCGGGGGCGTGGAATTTGTCTTTCCGCCTCAGACTCGCTCTCGACAACAAAGGGAACTTCAGCGGCGCGTTGAGGTGAGGGGTGGAGCCTCTGAGGATTCTGCAGGAAGCGCGACGTTTAAATCTATACAACAGAACGAAAAAAAACAAACAATCTTTTTGTTTACCGACCCTCATCGCCATCAAAAGCCCCCGAATCTGCTCGTCCTTCCCTTTCCCGGACACCTGCGTGGGCGTGGCTCCGCCTGTGCGGCGCCTGGTTTCATCCAGGTTTGGTTTTCATGTCCTCGCGCTGTGGATTCAGGCGTGAGTGTATTTATACAGAGAGCTCCGTTTAGCTACCGCCAACAACTGACAAGACCGGAGGAGGAGGAGGAGGAGGAGGAAGTGGATCAAAAGGTCCCCGACTCCTCCTCCAGTCCTCGGGTGAGACATTGAACCCCCCCCCCCCCCCCCCCCCCCCCCCCCCCCCCCCCCCCCCCCGAGCCGGATGCTGTGAACGAGTGGAAAAGGCGAAAACATGAAAACAGTCCAATTACCAGAGAAAACAGTGGCGCCCCGATGTGAGAGCACCTCGGGATGTTAGAGTCTGACTCTTTCGCCGGGAACATTTAGCGCGCTTGTTGTTGTTGTTGTTGTTGTAGTTGTAGTTGTAGTCGTAGCGCTGAGCTCAGCTGTCACTCGTGGGCGGCGCTTTCTTATTCACGCTACGCGTTTGGGCTTTGATTGCGCGATAACTGCCGAGTCTTATTGCGTTTTGCTTTTTGTATGTATCGGCGCTTCTCGCGCACAAAGGAGAAAACAGCTGTCGTGGAATCACTCGTCTGTTCTGCAAAGTAGCCGAACATCGGAATGTGTGTTTACCGGAATATTTGCGACGGTTATCATTTTGAAACAATGAGCAGGAAAATGTTCATTTGCAGCTATTTCTCCATTGAGCGACAAACAGACAGCGGCTCAGTGGGTCACGTGATCCCTTTAAAGGTCCAGTGTGTAAGATTGAAGGGGAAATGAAGGGAATATTCACGTGATCAGAACAAATGATTTATTTTGAGTGTAAGTATGAATTGTTGTTTCCCTCCATCCAACCGTCCGTTCATTCAGCGGTAGCGATATTAAAAGGAAAAAAAAAGTCTAATGCACCTTTAATGAGGGAGAGGTAATTAGCTGGAACGTGCAAGTGAACTGCTCGATGTCACTAAATCCCATTTGTTCTACTCGTAACAGTCATGAGGAGGCGGAGCCAATCCCAGATCACACTGAACCCGATCCATATCTGCAAGTCATGGGCCGCGGAGGAAAATGGAGGGAAAGCTCCCGAGGGGATTCGAACCAAGAACCTCGTGGTAGGGAGGCGTTTCCGACTAATCTCGGCCGAGACGCTGCGAGGTAAGAGCCGCCGCCGCTCACTCCCTTTCCTCTGTCATAATAATCATAGACATTGATTATTGATCCGTCTTCTCCGTCCCCTCCCCTCCTTGAAGCCCCGCCCCCTGTTATCAGCCGCTTCATCTGAGCCTCCTGCCGGGATCACAGCAGCGCGGGACCCCCACGCCGCCGACGCCGCCGCCGCCGCCGCCGCCGCCTCTTCTCCGAATACAGGTGAGGTTGTTTTCAGCAGCAGAGCAGTGAAGTCTGAGATGGTATCAGGTGATGATATCGAACTCCACACACACACACACACACACACACTCCCATACACACTCACACACACTCACACACACACACACACACACACCGACAATA
>JAFBJT010108806.1:222737-233197 GCA_016785325.1 Chascanopsetta lugubris
CAAAAACAAAACAATCATCAAATAACAAAAGCATTGTTTCAGCCATATACATATTAACTGAGGTGTCGTCTGGTGAAATTGATAAACTCAGTATCAACTGTGTATTCATGTTAGCTTTATTCAAAATGTTGACTTCTTATTTCATAATTTCAACTTTTTATTATTATTTATGGGTTACTATTTTAACCCATTTTGTAATGTTGACTTTTTCTTTCATAATTCAAAAGTTCTATTTTAAAATGCTGACTTTTTATTTCATGATTCTAACATTCTATTTTATAATTGTGACTTTCTAATTAACAATTACAAATGAAACCTATTTACATTTTCTTGGAACAAACTTTCAACTTGATTGTTTCCAAACTTTGACTTTTTGCGTCACGTCCTTATTCATCATCAAGGCTCAGTCTTCCTCCGTTTACCTGTGAAAGCTGTCGACCATCTTCAGCTGCCCCCTCAGGTCCTTCTTGGTGAGGTGGTCCAGCATGCGGGCGTCCACCAGGGACTCCATGAAGTAGGAGCGATACTGCGGCAGGCCCAGGCTCGGCAGCCACTCGTTACCAATCCACTCGTGGTTCATTTCTCCGTATGCCAACGTCTGCGGCGAGAGAGGAGCGAGTTTCACCAGAGTGTACCAGAGTTAATGAGGGAAGAAAGACAATTTCTTCTGTGGGGGAGTTTGCGTGAGATTACCCTCTTTAACTATTTAAAAGTGAAGTCATTTGTGTTGAAATGGTCAAATCAATGAAAACCAATCATGCAAACTGCCAAACGTAGCAGAGGGAAACTGAGTTAAAGGTGCAGTTCAGATGAATAGAGTGAAGGTGAAAGTGTAGGTGGGTCATTTTTCTGGGGGAACGTGTGCAAACCTGGGCCCAGCTGCCCTCGTCATCGTCCTGGTGTTAACGTGGTTAGAGTGAGCATGGTGAGAAGAGAAGACAGGCCGGGGGTTAGTGAGTCAGTGGCAGCGCAGGGTTAGATCAGCTGCATGTGGAAAACACACCTCAAACAACAACAAACTAAAGAGAGTGACGGCGAGGCAGCAGAGAGGTGAGACGGCAGGTGTGAGCGATAAGGATGAGATCCTCGGTCTTGTTTTCATTTGAGATTCTATGAATGTCTGGTACAGACTCCATGACAACAAGATGTGAGGAGCACGACATCGTGGATTTCATCAGATCGCCCAAACCTGACATGTCAAGGTTCCAGAGACATCTATGGTTAATTCAGAAAATAAAACCAATAACAAGAAACAACAGGTGGAGGGAGTAGCGCTGCTGTTAAATTCTAAAACTATGATATAAATAAAGATCGATAGAGACGGATGCCATCCATGCCCATGAATCGGTCATAGCCTTCTGTATGATTTTACTAAGTGGATCAAACTAAACAGTCAACGTCGACATAAAATAAATATTTGCCCAAGACGAATTCTGTCATTGTCCGATTGTATCAAACAAACAAAAATCTGAGACGCAGCTGTAAACTACTCAAACACAAACAACACACAGAAAACTAACTTATACTAAAAAAATCAAACATACACAGGCACAGAAATTGGGAGACAAGGACTCATTTTCACATCACGAAAAAGCACAAAGAACAAGGCTTTGTTCCAAGTTGCCCAGAGTGTGATGGAATATTCTAGATGACAACCGACGAGTTCAACCACGAAAATGTGGCAAAAATATACAAAATGCATTAAGCAAATAAAGTCAAAAGGATCTGGGTCATTAAGGCTGGATTCAAACCCGTCACCATTGCTTTCAAAGTAAAGTAAACTTGGACATCCATCTTCGATGAAGCAGCGGCGCCACACAGTGTAAACACTAAGAAGTACAACCAAGTCAAGTGCAAATTTCGTATGGGCCACATTCTTTTAGATTTTTCACACATTAAAACCAGTTTGGGGGGGCGCAGTTGGCCCATAGGCCATAGTTTGGAAGCCCCTCATCTTTGCAGAGGAAGTGCTGTGCGCAAACACTACTACTCTTCAGTCATGGTAGTGTACTGGGTTCTAGGTGTCGCATTCAACTGCACCACAAATCCACTAGATGGCGTCCTCAGGATTTCTCTGTCACCATCACGTTGAGACTCTACCTGTAAACTTGTTTTCTTTCCGCTAACTTCAAACAATGAAGACTGGAATTTCCGTCTGAGGCGTTAAGATCCAAAAGGCAACTTGGAACAAACCTCCACAGCGACAACAGACGTGAGGACAGAGCCACCAGAGTCTGTCGGCCATTCAGGGTGGACTAACCGTGGGGGGCGTGGCCGCCAACGTTTCCATCTCTTCGTGAGTGACCCAAACATTTCCTGTTGTCTGATCATGTGACACCCCACGTCCCAATCAAGAGTGACAGAGGAGTGACAGGGTGGGAGGAGTGACAGAGGACGGGCAGAGAGTGAGAGGGAGAGAAAAATCAACCAGAGCGTGTTCAGTTGTTGTTGTTGTTGTTATGACTGTTAGCAGAGGAGTGGAAATCAAGAGCCAGTGCAATCCTGCGGTTAGTATGAGTTTAAAAGTGGTTAACATGTTCAAACATGTCATGCTGTGGCGGGAAAACAGACTTGGTACCGTTCGTGACGTGGGCGGGGCCGAGGGGCTGGTGAGGGACATGATTTCCTGAATGGCGAGGCGAAGTTTCAGACGATGGAGCGGGTTGCTGATGCCGATCTCCCTTTGGATCTCCGTGTCCGACAGCGCCGACATGATGGCGCCACTCTTCACATTGGCGCGACACGCTGCCACGTACCAGGCCGGCATTCCCACCCACAGCTGGTCAGAGACAGGCAGCAGGTACATGCAGTACTTATTGTTTACCATCATCCAAAGACGTCAAGGTACCACATTTTATGTTTATTTACATCACTTCCTGTACTCATTTCAAAGTAAAGGCCTTGACTTAATCCACTGATTGTTATCAAAGGATAGGAACTTATATCCCGTAGTGTCAAGGTGTTTAGAAAAACACGAACAAATCCATTGAAAAGGTTTTGTTTTAGCGCAAGATGTTTCCTGTAGACAGGTAAGTTGGTGACATAATGCTTCTTTATTTTCTTGGACGATAAACTTTCCCACACTATTCCGCTATGGGCGAAAATGCTAAAAAAACAATTTATTTAAAGTTAAAATACACGACTTGCGCGAGTACTGTACCTCGAGCCAAACCACCACAGTCGGTCCGTCCCACTGAGCGAACGGCAGGCCCTGCATGCGAGCCTCCTCCAGTAACTCGTGCCTGAGAAACAAAACATTTCGCTTAACAAGCAATTTCCAACCACATCAATAATTAATTAATCACATCATTAAGCCTGATGGAAATCCCAAATGACCACATAGAGCCCGGAAGACGTCGACCGACATGCAAACTCAGAGCCGAGAGCAGGAGTTTGAGAGAAAACAAGGAAACCAGGAAGATTTTAAATAAAGACGGACTCGTTGAAGAAAAAAAGAAACCTTTGTTACGACTGAGGTTCGACCCCGGGGGTCTTTACTTTAGGTGGTCGATGTGACATCAGAGCTTCAGGACAGAGGAAGTTTTCTCCCAGAACCAGTGCTACGAGAGTCCACTTACACACATATAGTACGAATGCATTCCTCTACAGCTGTAGGGAGCATCACATGCACACAGGGAAGAGAAACCTTGGCGTTGAATTCATTCATTTCATGCACATTCTCAAGTTTGTCATGAGTGGACTTCAGTCCAGGAGTTTTCGTTGGGAAGCTCTGATACTGTCAGCTGAACAAATGCTGTACTCGGCCACTAGATGGTGCCGTCTGGCAAACATCACACAGATCCGCTGTTGTGAAGAATGACTTTTTCTTTAAACTTGTCAACTGGAGCACAAAGAAAAATAATGATCTGGTTGATTTCTGCCATTAATCGTGTTCGGTGTAGTTGCATAGTTGCATAACGTCATGCTCTGATAAGGAAAAACTGCGGGAGGAGACTCACTAAAAAACAGTACACACACATTCCAGTTAGTTAAGCTCCTGTGTGAAAAGCAGGGTAAAGAGCAGCACAAGAGAAAGCCATCAGACAATCGGAGGGACAGTCGTTTTGGGTGGGAGGGTGGGTGGGGGGGGGCCTTGGTTATTGGTAACGTGAAGTGTGGGAGGAAGAGAAGGCAAAGCAACGTGAACCAACTTACCCTGTCTTTGGACTACACATGGAATGGGAAGGGGATGATAAACAAAAAAAATAAAAGCATGAATTGATGCCGATTCGAGAAGCGAAACAAAATGTATGGTGCAGAGAAAAAAATGTTTGTGTGGGCGATGGAAACGGGTGTGGGATGGGCGGAGCTGGGAGGCGTGAGCGTGGTGGGCGGACGTAAGCATGTGTTTTACATTAGGAGCATCACACTCCAGTCGAAGCCTCCTGAATGTTAGAGCGTTATCTTGTTATTGTTCAAATTCTGTGTCAGAGACACAGGAGGGCGACACCTACTTCTTCTGCAGCTTCCTGTTCTTCTCTGCGGGGCCGCTCAGGGTGCCCATTCCTAATCCGTCCTTTGGTGAGCCCTCTGCCTCAGGAGTTCCAGCTGAGAGGGTGAAACACACAGCGCCTTCACAGTGACTTCGTCATGGATTTCAATCACCGGCATAATATCAACAGTGTAACTATGGTAACTCGTCATTTGCTCTTGTCCCACCAAGTGAAAAACCAACAAACGCCCAGCGACAAACAGGTTCTTTCTGCAAAGTGTCAAATCAGCATTCGGCCCTGGGTCACGATAAACCTTCAGGCTCCAGCTCCAATCAACATTTATGGGAACACGACGGATAAGTGAATTCGACTGTGCCAACTCTATGATGCACATTCATCCTTTGGCCGTTAGCGTGTAAGCAAAGCCATGACTGCAGCAAAAATGCTTCTCCTGATTCCATGTAAGGTTATGAGGCCGTTTGGTCCAAGTTAAAGGTGCAGTGTGTAAGATATCGGCCATTTTTGTCACTTCTTATGTGTTGCATTACAAACCAAATGTTACATACTGACATTGTCATGAATTTACAATCACCGAAATTGTTTTGTTTTTTTTCCCCCATTTCCATTAAATGAGCCCATACATGTATATTTACACGAGGAGCGGGACCTCTCTACGGGGGCAGCCATGTTTTTACAGTAGTCAAAGTGGACGTAGTAAACATCTGTTGAGTTTCAATGACAACTAAAGTCGACCACAGCTTCTCCTGCACGTTCAGAAGAGCGAGGTGATGGATACAACGGGCAACTTCACCTCTGGAGGTCACCAAATCCTACACACTGGACCTTTAAGAGTTCCTGGCTATACCGTACCTGCTAATTATATAGAGTTTACAGAGGGTTTAGCATTTGAAGTCATCTGACCTTGACTGGTGGAGTCCTTGCCAGGAACGCTGGGTCGACCCTTCTCCTTCTTCCCAAACAGGCGTCCGATGGAAGACTTGATGCTCTTCTTCTTGGCGGCTTTGTTGAGCGAGTCCTGGCTGCTGTTGCTGCTGCTGGGGTTACTGCCCTGACCGTCCTGCAGACCAGCCAGACTGCGGGCACAAAGAGGAATGGGATGGCATATGTAATTACACATAGAGAGCGCATCTCACTTGGTCCTCGTCCCAGTTTCTGAGTCTTACCCTCGGATGTCCCGGATGTCCTCGTGGCTGGCTGCGTGTCCCGCGTCTCGGTTCAGGCGCATGGAGCGCGGTGTGGTCGGAGGCGACGTCTCGCATCGGATGGTGGCCTTGTCGTCCTGAGCCGACTGTGAGAAAGACATTGGAGTGAGGAGGGAGGATGTAGACAACGACAGGTGTCACATTTATACTCCGACAACATAGATTTCATTAAAGTCGATACATTTTTCATGCTAAAGCAGCCACACAGCAAGGGTCTGTTCAATAACAACAAAACAAAAAGAGGTACGGTTTAGATCAGAAAGATACTTGGTATCAGTGTGTGTTACTGCACTCACTGCATTTCACTTCACTGCCACAGGTGTCACTATTAACGATCTTTGGAAAGTTCACAAATGCACCTTTATGATTTTGGCTTATCATCCTTCACGTAACGAGCTTGAGATAAAGTTGCAAATGAAACTGATGAAAATTGTCCTTCGTACAGTCCAACCTGAAACGTTCATAATCACAGTACAGTCGCACCTTTGATGTGAAAAGAAGTATCATACTGTCGAGACCTGACCAACATGTCTTCCTGTGATATTAAAGAAAAAAACATCTCATTTGTGGCTCGAGATTGTTACAGTCCACACCGGAGTGACGGGTGGACGGCAGAAACCCTATCTGAGCACCACTGATGACTAGGTCTGGGGGAGGGGGGGGGGGCTTGTGGGGGTGAGAGGGGGAACAGAGAGACAGGCAGCTGACAGAGGCCCAGCATCAGCAGATCTCTAGTTTACCTTCCTGCGGTGCTTGCGCAGGTCACTAGGCTGAAGCGTGGCAAAAAAGAGAGAGGAGAGAAAAGCAAGTTAGTGAGACACACAACAGAGACCAGCAGAGAACCAAGGCCATGCACAACACACACACTCACACACACACACACACACACACACACACACAGGAAATCAGAACAAGATGCACACCTATATACCACACACACACAGTACACACAAAGGAGGAAGTGTGCGTTTGGTGAAGACGAGCAGTTATGATGAAGGAGACACTGCAACACAACCACTCTGGAGGTAGGATGGGTGCAGCCTGAAGGAAATGCACGAGCAAAAGGCTGGTTTTCCGTATCCTGCCCGATATGTAGTGACATCTCCTGCTGAAGTTGCACATTACCACCAACTGAACTCTGAGGTCACTAGATGCTTTCTTTCATTAACTGTATATAAGACTCTCTCAGCTCAGACATGTTGACAGCACCGATAAAATTATGCAGACAATCTGCTAAAATTGTCATACACAGATATGAGTATGTATCAAGTGACATAACAGCAGGAGGAGGGACGAGATGCGTTTACTAGTCTTCCCAGCAACCGGCCTCTGTATTTCAGAAGTGGGCCTAATGACCAGTAGATCATGGATCTTATCTTCCTCTGTAACTTCTTATATCCTGATATTGAATAACTCGCAAAGTGGCATACGTCATACTTGGAAACATAACCCAACCGAGCATTCAACACGTGCACCAGCTCCAGAGGCAATCCACAGGATCTCCAAAGCCCAGTTCCACGTCTAAAGGTTCTTATCATGTCATTAATGTGCCCACTCCCTCACTGGGAATCTTCCAGAGAAGCCTCACAAGGAAAACATCTGTGATGAACGTGTAGCAGCTAGTCTGACATGTCTCATAATAAATACAAATGAGTATGAACAGTCTGGACTGTGAATGAGTTCATTCAGGAACCACCAGATCTTTGACTTTGAGTAGAGAAAAAGAAGAAAAACACCAGACTCTCTTGCCCTGTGTGCTATTTCATACTTTCACAGTCTGGATCATAAATCTATGGACCTGTTCATATTTTCCATTGTGCACCTTTAAAAAGGCTGCAAGGTGTTTTTTTTTTGTTTTTTGTTTCTCATTCAACATTCCTCACGGGCCTGGCATTAGCAGAGCAAATAAACCATCAGTGTGCCACATTTCTCTGCCCCCAGGGGTAAAATACCTAATCACTCATTTCCTTTGCTCAACTGACACAGAGAGGCCCTGGCAAGGGCGAGATTAGGGAGCTATAAAAGGGAAACAGGAAGAGGAAATTGGGCGGGCAAGGGGGAGAAAAATGTATTTAATTGCACAAAGTTCTCCTGTACTTCCATAGTCTGTTTGATTCTCACGCGTTCATTGATGTTTGGATGCGAGTCAAACCCCAAACATGTTGATATCAACTGCAACGGTTCACAGCGACTGCAACTACAGCAGAATTTATTTTCCAATGAAATCCGAACAGATGTGGTTAGAGCTGAAACTAGTTCTCACAAAGGAAAAGTTCCAAATTCCTGAAAGAACTGAGTGATGAGTAACATCAGCTCTGGTGATCTAAAGTAAAACAAAGTCAACCCATTAACAATCAAAATATAATTGAGATTTAGAGCTGCCGATCCCATGAAATGCCAATCAGTGTTCACAACAGAACACAATCAAACATCTGCTTAAATAGTCTGATAGTGTACGTGAAGACAGCAAACAGGAAGAGGCAGACTGCACCCACCCAAAGAGGGGAGCGGAAAGGGGCGGGGTCTGTACCTGTAAGTAGGGAGCATAGCTAAAGGGCTGAGGAGGGGGGCTGAAGCCGGTCGCACCATAGGGCAGATAGGTTAAGGTCTGCTGGGAGAGGGAGCTCCGAATGATGTAGGGGTCATAGCAATACTGCTACGTGCCGGAGGAGGTTACATATACACATACATGAGACATTAGTACACAAATGGTGACGACTCAGCGGGAAACTTAAAATGGGGTTAAAGGACACGTTGTTAAACATGAAGATTAGTTTTGCATTCACTAAAAAGAGAAACCAAAACAACAAAATGGAAAATGACAAAAGGGAGAATTCGTACTTATTTACAGTGTTTAGTAAAAAGGCTCAGTGTGTAGGATTTAGAAACCCACAAAGAATGAAAAGGTGTGGCAGTTTGTCCATCCTGGGCTACAGTTAACACCAGGATAATGCAACGTGGCGAAGCTGCTCCCGATGTAAATATAATAAGCCCCTAAATCTTACACACTGGACCCTTCGTATACTCCTCAGCGCAGATGCGTTATCTAGTGGGGGAGGATAATGAAAGTAAATGGAGGAGTTACCAGGGTCATGACACCCATACGGTCCAGCTCTCTGTTGGGGCTGCGAGGAATGCGTCTGGGGGTGGAGTGACCAGAGCCCGGGGGAGAGCCGCCCACCGAGGAGCCCGCACACAGCGAGGGAGGGATGGAGCTCATGGAGCGGAAACGACCTCCGAGGCTCTCGCCGCTGCCCACCCGACACTCGATCTCCTCCGCACGGATGGCCGTGCTCTCCTTCTCCTCTTGGATCATTCTGCGGGGGGATGACAGATGAAGATGTTTAGATGATTGGGGAATTATGAAGAGGGTCCAGACCTGGTCATCCGGAGATCTGCTGCAGGGCATGTCTGAGGCTCCTCGTACCGAATTTCATTGTTGATGGCATCCAGCTGCTCCTGCAGCATCAAGGCCAGAGTCTGTGCATCTGCCTGGCCACCAGGGGACAGCAGATCCACCGAGCTGAACATGGTCTCTCTGTCCTCCTCCAGGTCCGAGGCATCCATGTCACTCTCAAAGGCCTGGGCCACGTTCGCCAGCACGTTGGCCTGCTGCATGCGCTCCCACTCCTGCTCATTCAGGGTCTGCACCTGCACCAACGCAAACAAGGTATGAAACAAAGGAGCCAAAATGGAGCTTTTGCAAAGGTTACAGAGAAAGAGACAAGAGATAAGCAGGAAGCAGATGGACGGACGGGGTGAGACGGTGATAGATGGTTAGCTGCATATTTAGTGCACCATACAAACAAGTGGCAGTCACTGCAGCAACACACCAGCACTTACATGTCGCTGATGTCCAGAGAGAAAGCAAACAAAGACACAGAGGAAGAGGGTTATCAACACGAGCGCAAACAGGTGGAGGAAGGAAGGACGTGAAACACACATGAAGAAGACGCCACAGAGTCGAGTCATTCCTTTATCTTTCTAGAATTTGCAGCGGGCCACTTAAAAATGGACCATGGGCCGGAATTGGCCCGCAGGCCCGAGTTTACTCTCCTCTGCTGGAATCACACGGGGGTGAATCTACAAAAGCTGATCTGCGTGAGCATCCTTTAAAAATTCATAGACCAACAGTGAAGCACAGCAGCCAGTCAGCTCAGGTTTCATACGAGTGTTGTTTATGCGCCGTTAATAAAACGAGCGGGCGGCAGGCGAGCTCGTGCATCACCTTGGATGGCTCGTCGCGGAGCGCCGCCACGCGTCCCTTCTGAGGTCGCCTCAGCACCAGGGCGCTGCCGTAGTGGTCCGAGTTACTGTCCATCAGCGAGGACGCCGACACTGGATACCTGAAGTCTGGAGTGCTGCCCAGCTGAGAGCGTCTGGAACAACAGATGCCGATTCGTCAGCTAGACTCTACACAGGGGTTGGACAGGGGTGGCGTGGTTCGGAGATACATACGAGTGGAGTAAGGAGTTACTCCGGCTCCGGCCCTGCTCACTCTCCGCTCTCATGGTCTCGATCTGGATGAGGAGCTGCTCCTGCGGGACGGAGAATTGAACTTGCTTCGGTTAAGAATGAAGTTTGGATCACGGAGGGTGTAAATGTCGTTTAGAAATTCATAATAAACACAAGCACAGAAGGAAACCTCACCTTCTCATGGTGAGACTCCTCGATCAGCTTCTTGGTGTGATCCAGTTCTCGGATCAGGGCGTTCTGCGCGCGCGCACACACACACACACACACACACACGTTAGCTCGTTCAGTGAACTGTATTTAGTGAACATTTCTTCAAATAAAATCATTG